>JAVQMG010000076.1:0-165000 GCA_032878915.1 Castanopsis chinensis | reverse complement strand
AGAATAAATAGTTAAATAAGTAGCTACGTTACGTAAAAGAAGGATATTGGGAACATTCTACTACCATACAGGTGACAAGCATGCACCATCTACTGTTGCTTCAGTAGATGTTCGCAGTCCAACACAAAATAAGTAAAATTTTTGGAGAGAGATCCTTATGTGATTAGTAAAGGGATAACAAAAATTAATTAGATTCTAATATAATATTAATTTTGGTATTCCAAATCCCAATCATGTACCGATAATATCTATATTTTATTCAAATTAATTTATATAAATGCATCGAGATTATATGTGAAACATTCATATTATTTGTTATGAACGTATTAGATTATTGTGAATTGTTAAATTATTTCTAAAATAATTAATAATATGAAGAGATGGGGAAGCAATTTTTTTTTTTAAGTGAAAGGTTGACTGTTGATAGAATGTGGTGTGAGTGCTTACATATAAGGATGTTGATGGTAAAAATAAATGTAGTAATATAAGTTAATATTTGTTATTTATTCTAAAATCCATCCTTCATTAGTCACTATTACACATTTACTTGACTCTTTTTTTTTTTTTTTTTTAAAGATTTTCAAATTTATGACGACCGCTCCTAATGATACCTTTTTTATCATCAAACTAAGACACCAATCAGTTTTTGGTATAGACGTGAATTAAACCCTGTATTTCTTATTCAACAATCAAAGACTTTACCAGTTAAACTAATTAGAACCCACCACATTTACCTGACTCAAACACAAATGGATTGTAATAAATCACTGATTATCTCAAAGGTTAGACACAAATAGATTGTAATAAATTATTGATTGTCTAAAAAGTTTAAGTTATGAATTAAACCACTTGATATTTTTAACATTTCAAATAGAATGTTGAGTGGAGAAAAAATAAAATTCAAGACTTCTTGCTCTGGTTTTATGATAAATTACTAATTATCACAAAAACTTATGTTGGTAAGAAATAATGAATCCAATCAGTTATTTAAATTATTGTTCTTTGAGAAAAATTATTTATTTAATCATAATTCTAATATATTGAGTCCAATCACTCAAGTCACAACCCTAGGTGTCTATATTATCAATTTTGTCCTTTTCTTCGAACTTCGAAAGACTTATCCTTAGTACAAGAGTGCTTAATCAAATTCGAATTTCTTAACAGATATTGAATAGGGTAATAGAAAATAGTATGCACAATTTCAGCATCCTTCTTTTTTTGTTTGTAAAGATTGAGACAATAAAGAAAATATTGTTGTTTTTAGTCTTTGCATCTTGTAAGCATCCAAGCTTGTCATATTTATGATTTTAGCAACTAAATTATTCTCCTATATTAAATAAATAACTTAGGAAAAAAAAACTATTAAAAAATGTGAAGGTTGAGCCTGCTAAGCTAATCTTAAAAATCTTACTTATTTGGCAAATGTTTTTGTGACAAATTTTGGCAACAAACTTTGTTATACCTAAGGTTACAACACCTACTAAAAATTTTAACATTACTAAATATTTTTTTAAATAATATTCTAATTGTTGGATTGAATTTTTTTTATATTCTTAACACACAAGTCATGTTTTATGCCAATCGGATTTTATTTATCATTCAATCTAGAAAATTATTTTTTATACATAATTTAAAACTACAAAAGCTTAAAATTTAAACATTTGATTGATGACATAGTTATTGAAATCTAATCTTCTAGAATTTCGCAAGAATGAAGAATATAAGAAGAAAATATAATTCAATGGTAGATTTGTTAAAATTCACTTCCAATAAAAAAAAAATATATTAAGTGAAATTTTATTCTTAAACTACAATCAAGTTTGTTTCCAAAATTTGTACTTTTGAACTAGATTTCCTTTCCCTTCATGAATCTAATTACTTTAGTATTACACTATTTCCCCTCTCTCTGTGTGTGCGGGCGCGCATCTAACTACCGATAAGAATATGACATTTGTTCTTGTCATATGTGTTGCATGCATATAACACTTATATGTACTTTAAAAAAATTCATATTCTATGATGTATTTTTTGAGATTTAGTTTTTTTTTTTTTGTGCCTTTATAAAATTTGGTTTCCTTGAAAACTATTTTATCCTCCTATAAATCCAACAAAAGTCTATTGGTGTGCCTGCTCCACGCAAGGAAAGAACCATTGGGCTTTTGCTAAAGCTTTAATGACCAAACATGGCACTCTATGTTGAACCCAACTGGACCATTATTTTCCTTTAAACAAACATTTTGTTCAAGTGTTATTTAGACATTAAATTGATGACACTTGTGTTGAAATCGTATTTTGTCCAGCCACAATTAATGCCTCAAAATAATATTTTCAAACTCAAAAAATGTGCAAACCATAATTTTGAAAGTCGAAAATGGGAAATAAATTAAAGCTACATAATTTACCCCAATCAAAAGATGAAACAAAAATCCGAAGTCAATTTAGCCATTTCTGGCAAGGATTAAGACCAAACACCCTAACCAGGGAGGGATGGTCAAAAAGTTGAATTTTTGATCTGATCGTCCAATTGAGATATATTTTGGACCATTTTGTAGATCATATTTTTCCCTTTGAAAACGATTGTCATGGACCAAAATTGAAGATAAAATACCAAAACTCTAATTAAATATTTCACTATTTTCAGGTCAAAAATAGCTATTTTTAGGGCTGTTTTTGCACAAAAAATTGTACTAACAGAGCAACAATTAGAGTAATCTGTTTGATCTTTTGATCGAGATATATTTTGGACAATTTTGTAGATCATATTTTTCCCTTTGAAAACAAATGTACTGCACCAAAATTGAAGTTGAAATAGATGAGATATCAGTAAAATACCAAAACCCCAATTAAATATTTCATTATTTTCAGGTCAAAAATAGCTGTTTCTGGGGTTATATTTGCACAAAAAATTGTACCAATTGAGCAAAAATTAGAGCAATCTGTCTGAACAAGATTTAATTTTGATGTCTCAAATATCTTCCATAAAAAGGGTTCGGCAATATCTGCTACAGATTGAAAGAAATGAATTTTCCCAGAAAAGTGTTGCAAAATTTCTTGCACCGTGTTACCTCTCTTCTGAACATGATATCTCTACAACCGTAACTCCAAATCAAACTAGGTCAAAGCCTATGGAAGGTAGACATCCAAACCTTTCCAATGACACCAAATGCAAAGAAATATGAGCTTTGAAAGGCCTCCAAATAGCAGCATGAATATTACACCAAAATCAGGAAAAATATGAAATAAGACAGCTTGGAGAGGAATTAGGAGACGCCACATGGCCGCAAGTCACCATGTGGCACTATGTGGAGATGTGCAGAAACACATCCATTTGGTTTTCTTATAAATAGCCCTCCCCCTTTTTTTTTTGGAAAAATAGACTAGATACACACACAAAAAGCCTACAAAAATTCTTAAGACTACGAATTCTCTCTCTCTTGCTTCTCTCTCTAGTTTTTCCTTAGGAAACATCTCTCTAAAATTTTCAACCACTCCCTCTTCCTTTCATTTCTAAAAAACCTTAGGTAAGAGCAACCACATCAGCTCTTTTAAAAATTTTGTCTATTTTACACAAAAGAACCTACTTTTTCTATTTTACACATTCACTTTTACACAACACTCACATTAGTTTGTCTATTATACACGTTTATTCAAATAAAATATTCAAATCAACAACCCACGTAGCGAAACCAGCCTCCATCAACAACCCACACAACCACCACCATCAAGCCAGCCTCCATCATCAACCCACCATCAAAATCCCAAAATCACTAATCAAAATCATGAAAACCCACTAATCAAAACCCACTGATCAAAATCCCAAACCCACAAATCAAAATCATCAAACCCACAAATCAAAACCATCAAAATCCATGAATCAAAATCACAAAACCATCAAACAAAGATTGAGCTACATCATCGATCAGAGCAACGGCGATTAGAGAGCGACAACTCGAAAGCAACGGCAAGGCGAGGCGAAACCATCAACGATCAGAGTAGCGGCGAGGCGAGACGAGAGCAACAGCAATCGGGGTGAGCAACGATGAGTGAGATGATCGGTGTTGGCACAGCTGTGGTGAGACTTGAGCAAGCAATGGAGATCAGTGGAGGGGAGATTAGTGGAGGAGCGATCAGCGGATTCAACAACTCGAGAGAAAAAGAGAGTGAGGTGGAGAGAGAAAAAATTAATAAAATAATTTATACATGTGCTACAGTACCCGTGTAAATATACACGGGTACTATAGCTCGTTTATGGATTTGCACATTTTTGGCCATTTTTACACCCATTGATGTGGGTGTTTTTTTGCTCAAAATGTGTAAAAGTTGTACTTTTTTCTATTTTAGAAGATCTTAACTGATCTGGTGTGATTGCTCTAAGTTGGTAAGTTTGTAAAAAATGGGTTAGCTTCTTCTTTATAGTTTTGAAAAAACCTCTTAGCATAATTTTGTGTTGGTGATGTATAGATAATAGAATGCTATTCTTTTCCATATCAAATAAAGATCCCTTTATAAAAAAGGCTTGCTATGAACAAAATAGGAATAAAACAGGCGAGATTATGCCTCTTTTTTTCTATTCTTCTACTCAACAATCACTCTCTTTTTTTTCCCCTTTTCTTTTTCAATGCAAAAAAAAAAAAAAAAAAAAAAAAAAAAAAAAAAATCAGAAACAAAATTTCCTTTTTTTTTTTTTTTGCTACAACAAATTTGCATATAAATGCAATAGAATCTGAAACCAAAATTGCCGCTTTTTGTTAATAAGTGTTTTTTTTTTTTTCCTTTTCATTTTTTATGGTATACTATTACGAATGCAAAAGAATCTGAAACAAAATTTGTTTCAATGAGAAAAAACATTGCAATTTAATAATTGGCAATATTTCTCGTAGGTGATTCAAATAATGGCTTATAAGAAATGTCTGAAGTGATAATGGCTTGAATGAGAGAATTGTCAACAAATTAAAAATAAGCCCATAACATCATCACCAGTAATTTAAGCCCAGAACACTTATGGCCCATGCAATTGACAAAATTTGCCCACTTGAACCCAATAACACGGAAAATTAGGGCCCACAGCTGGGTCAAGATTTAGGGCCCACATCATGTTCTTTTTAGTGCACTAGAAAGTAAAAAGTCTCTCAAATGAGATTAGAACACATGTTAAGTTAAAAACTCTCTCAAGTCTCAACACATATGAGACTTATGAGCTCTTGCTAATGCAATGCGTAAACCACTTGTGCTCAAAAAGAAATATCGTGTCTGTTGAATAAACATTCTTCCACGACACATAGCCCTTTTTCATTAAATTGGAATCAATCATTATTTAATGCTAATTATCTTGATCCCTTAAATTAAATTTAGCAAATTAGGACTTGGCCCTTAGATTGCCATTTCTAGAGAGAAATTACAATCTGTTCATCCTTTTCAAGATGGACGCTGCTCAATGCTAATGAGTGTTAATATCTAGAAAATATAATTGATCTTCCTCTCATTTAGAAGGTATTTCTGTGACTTTAGCTTCATTATAAGAGCGAGGGAAACATAATATAATTGGTCTCCAGTGTTTGGCGAGCTTGAGTGCTGCAATATTATCTTTGACTGAAGAATTCCCACTCCCACCTAAACAAATAAATGTGAAACGTAACACCTAAGCTGTGAAGCATTGTAGCACCATTTGATTGGGTGGCATCTCTTGAGTCTTTACTACTGACGCTACAGAGTGGTTGAATTCACACAGTTGAGCAGAGCTAGCTGCCATTGCCATTGTCATAGGCTCGTAGCTAGAACAAAGATTTTAAAAATCTAACCGTTGAATTTTATGTTCCTTATGTTTTTAACAAGTATTTCAAATTTTGTTCAAATCGAATATTATTTACTATTTGATCAATTAACTTATTTTTTATATACAACTTTAGATTACAAAAACTTGAAATTATAACATTTATTTGATGACATAGCAATTGATCTTTGATTTTCTTGAAATTTTGTAAGCATTAATGATGTAATAAGAGCATGCAATCTAATGGTTAGATTTTCAAAAGTCACACTCAATATAAATATATATGATGAGTTTGGAAAGTTTTTCTCTAAACTTGTTTAGAAAAAAACTTTGTTCGGCGCTACATTATTTCCTCAACTCAAGTGTGATAGCAACTAGCAAGAGTCCTTCATGTAAATTAACGCATTTTTCTCAATCAAGAAAAAAAAAAGGTAAATTAACGCATAAACAAATCTAGTCAGTAGTCACCATATTTCCTCACTAGGATCAACCTTGCAAAAATGATACAACAGTTTTAATTTATTAAGTTTTTTTTTTTTTTTTTTATGGAGGTAAGAAAAACAACTTCTTTGGGGGGTGGGGGAGAAAAAATACTGATGGTTTCTAATGATAAAATAAAAAGCCATTAAGAGTGAAAATAAAAAAGATAAGCAACATAAATGGTGTTTTTCATTTTGTTAGAAAGAGAGTGGACCCTTTCCAAGCATTCCCCTCCAGCTAAGTTATCTGCCATTTAACCTCTCACAAACCCTTCAATTAAGCAAATTAAAAAAAAAAAAAAATTAGCATGCTTTTCCTCTGCTATGTGCCCTTAAAAAAAAGACTTACAGTAGTTTTCTAGCTGAGGCACCTGTTACAACCTAGGAGTGCCAAACTAAGTATTTTTTTTAAAAAAATCTTAGATAAAAAAAAAAAAAATACCCAAAACAAATATTTTATTTTACAGATTAGCTTTTAACTTAATAAAGTTACATCATATGTTGTTTTATTATATTAAAATTAATTATAATTGATTCTTAATTAAATTATTTAACCACCTCACTTTCACATCTTTGAGCCTTTTAGAGGGTTCAACATAGAAGATGGTGCAATAGTTAATATTGTTTTTATAAATTAGTTCTATAGCAAATTTATTAGAGAGAAAAATATTTGAAAGTGTAAATTACAGTTTAGGATTAAACAATTGTTTGTTAATATCTCAAAAAACTCTTACATTTATCTCTCTCTCTCTCTCTCTCACACACACACACACACACACACACACACATATATATATATCATAATAATATGCAAGATAATAATTCTACAACTCAAACCATTACTACCCAGTATTCAATATCTATATTTACTAAATACCAGTTTGAATTGCCTCATTCCTCATCGCTAGAGAATCCTTTGAAGAATGATGATTAGATAACAGATGAGGACTCATGCCATATTATAACCATGAATTGAAAATCTAGATATACATTCTGGTAATTCACTGATTTGATTACATTAATATTTATAATTAGCTTAATAAGTATTTACTTCTTCTTGTTCTTCTTTTCCTCCTCGTCTTCCTCTACTAACTGTAATTGTGTTTCTCATCTAAAAAACCATTAAAGGTACAATCATACAGTTTAAAGGGCTTGGTAGTTGAAGCCTCTTCAAGTGCACATGATGAAAAGAAACTTGAAGATGAGAATATGCAATTTCATGCTTAGTTTGCAATAACATGCAATCACATACTGAGGAACTAGCTGTAGGTAAAATCGCTTGTTCTACTTGAAGTTGAAGATTCGACTCGCATGTTCCTTCAGAGGAATCCACCAAGAGAGCATCCAATTTTACACAAATGATGGCCTGTTTAGAGCACCATGATTTTTTTTGTGGTGTGAAGAGTTCTGAGAAATCAGAATTAAGATTTTTCCAATGTGTACGAACTGCTTTTGATCGTACTTTCTGAAAAGTATGTTGCTTGCTTTTTTTCCCTCTTTTTATTTTTTATTTTTTTATTTTAGTATGTGTTTTCATTTTACCCAGGATTTTCCTTACAATGAATAAGAATTGAAAATACATGTTATAGCAATACAACGAAATTTTGAACTTAGGAAGCAAAAATTTATCCCCATCTTTGGACAGCCCTGCCATCTTTGAGCACATTTTCTTTTGCGAACGACTCTATGATCCAGAAAATGGAGCTATCAAAAAGGTGGATAAGTTTCATCTCGTTTGTTTGAACCTGTTTATTAATTCCACAGGTTAATGCCTAGAAAGAGTTATAGTTAGTAACAATTTTATAACATGTTTACAAACTATGACCATGAATTGATTAGTGTCACATTAATAACAGGATAAATAAATTAGAAGTAAAAATTTCATTTTACCACTCTAAATTATGCGACAAGTTACACTTTGAGCCATAAATTATTCAAAGGAACACTTTGCATTCCAAACTATTACACTTACATTCAGTGTTACTTTTGCGGTTATGTTTAACAAAATGTTACTGCACATGACAAGCACATGCATCTTATTTAGGTGAAATAAACTTAAAAAACTAGGATTTGCTTTACTTTTAGGTCCAGTGTATCTAGTGTCTAAAAGTAAACACATACCATCATCTCAATGGATCTAGTGCACTAGATGCACTAGACTTAAGCTTAACCCAAAAAACTAAAACACCCTACTTTAAAATCAATTAAAACAAAATCCAATTTTTTTCACATCCTTTTTAGTTGTTCTAAATATTTGGGGGGAAAAAGTGCTTGTTTCCACTCATTAAACGAACAACTCTAGCAAGCAAAATTCATCCAGAGTAGAGTCAGGGTTACCTCCAGAAGATCTTGACAGCCTTTTATAGACTTCTACACAAGCATGGGCCTTTTCAGAGAAATGAAATGATCATAAAATTTCTTGTAGCTACTGGCAGGTCTAAGGCAATGATAATCAACAATATCAGTAGAAAGCCATATCACTGGAGAACCATCTTCATAGCCAGAGATGTCCCATGATTCTAACCGTCCAAAGCCCTCACATCTGATTACCTTTTCCTCTTCTTTGTCTGAACTTTCCTCAAGAGGCAATATAAGACCAGAGATAAACATGTCATCAAATTCCAACATCTCAAGGGGCTGCGGGACACCATTTTCATCATGCAAAACAAAATTAGTTAGAAAATCTTCATCAACTAACTTATCCTTCTTTGTTTCAACAAGACAAGAATTATCAGATACGCGAACAGATTGCTGCAAGAAATCTGTTGGAAGCAGAAGCAATTTTCAATTAGGGGATTTAGGGTTTATAAAAATATAGATTTGGGGAAGAGGCTGCACGCTAGAGAGAGGGGGAGAGAGATGTGAAAAAAAAATTAGATTTTGTTTTAATTGATTTTGAAGTAGGGTGTTTTAGTCTTTTAAGCTTGTTACACTTAAAGTAAGGTGCATGTGCTTGTTATATGCAGTATGTTAGGCTTTGTGGAGCCTAGTTTTATATATTGATCCGATGGATGACCCGACTCGACCCGAATAATGTTGTGTGGTTTTTAATGGGAGATTTTCTGAGGCTTAGTCCATGGAGCGGAGGCTTGGGCCGATAGGCCCAAGCCGGAGTGCTCATGGACAAGCCTTCTGGGGGTTCGGGGGCAACACCCCCGGGAAAATTTTTTGGCCCATTGTAAATCCAGTTTTGAGTAGAAAACGTTGGTTTTAATTAGGGTTTCCACGTGTAGTCGGTTGGGAGTATAAAAGGTTTTTTTTTTGTAGCCGCAATTTGTAATTCTCTCTGATAATAGTAAAATCTCTGTAACTCCGTGGACGTAGGCAAATTGCCGAACCACGTAAATACTGTCTTGTGCGTGTGATTATTTTTTTTTGGCGTGTGTTTTTCTCTATTTTTTGTTTCTCACAGGTTTAGGAATTCGTGGTAATTCCCTACACAGTAGCAATATATTAAATATAAGAGCAAAAGTAACACTGGGATGCAAAGTGTTATAAGTGTGATAGTTTAGGGTGTAAACTGCAAAGTGTACATTCAAACAATTTAAGGTGTAAAGTGTAATCCGCTGCATAGTTTAAAGTAGTATAGTGTAATTTTTCTAAATTAAAATAAATATTTACTTATTTATTTATTTATTATTATTATTTTTTTCAATTTTAACATCCACTGATGTTTTTCCATTTTCTCCCCCTCTTCATCCTACACAACAAACTCAACAATCTGAACACTTTAATCTATGGAGACAACTTAACTTTCAACTAACGATATTCATACTAATTATAAAAGATAGGATTGACGTATGTATTAGTGATAGAAAGTTATAAATTTGTCCAACTAAAGCCAACTAATCAATTATGTTATGTATACTAATTTCGGAATAAAATTGAAGTTTGAAAAGATAATCCAAAAGGAGAAAAAAAGAAGTGCAAGAAAAAGTGTTCGAATAATAATCACATGGATGTGTGTACATATACAAGCCTATGTACATGTAAATTCTAAATAGTGTTGCAAGGCTACTATATATGGTCCAATTGTATGGCATGAGATGCTTTCATGTTTCACCCACTCCATCTTTCTTTTTATTTTGCATCGTTCAAAAACTTTGTTAAAGAAGATGGAAGAATGGAGATGAGGATAGATAAACAAGGAGAAAGGCACAAACTTGAGAGAAGAAGAAAGTGGGAGAAGAAGAGTAGTTTCTGTATAGAGAATTAGAAGGTTTACAGTGCAAAACACAATCATTTAGAAATAATGAAAAGACAGCATAGCCACATGTTAGATCATTAACCATTTTAGGGATTTAAGGTTCAACTTCCTCTTTTGCATATTTATATAAATTAATGACTTGAAAGGGCCAAGGAGCTTTGGCTCAAATGGCACTTTCTGTCATGAGTTTGGGTAGATGGTGAGGCCATCAGTTCAGAACCCACCGGGATGTGTGTATTAACAACAAAGAAAAAAAAAATAGATGACTTGAAATGTTTATTTTTTAGATATACCTCAACTTCAAAAGATTTTGGTAATTCACTGATCCGATCACATCAACATGCATCAACTTCATAGGTATTTTATTCTTCTTGTCTTCTTTGCCTCTGGAATATTTTGCTCCTTTGCCTAGCCCTCCTCTTACTCCTCCTCTGCATCTATTAAGTATAATTGTGTTTCTCATCTCAAAAATCACTAAGGTTATCATAATACAATTCCAAGGTTTGCTAGTTGTAGACTCTTCCAATGCATATTATCAAATGAAACTTTTATAGGATATTTATAGGAAGATATATTTTCAAAAAAAATCAGAATTCCATAAAAGCACCAAAATCTAAATCCCGGAAAATCCGGCATAAATCTGAAATTTTTTGGAAGTAAAGATAATTGTAGTGTTTACTAACGTAGTCACGCGCACCATGTGCATGTATTCATAGCCTTTTCTTTTTTACTTTTTTTTAATAAACCATATGACATTTTAAAGTCGTAACTACAAATAGTTATAGCTAAAAAATTAATTAAATGTTTGTCTTGATTTATAGATTTAAATTTTTTTTTTTAATTTTCAATTTACCTTAATGTCTTAATGGGTTTTTATGAACATTATTGAATAGTATAATATATCATTTTTATATCATATACAATTATATTATTATTATATAGTGAATCCACTTTTGAAATTCATACAAAGTTACTGGGATATGGTTTTCTCAAACTTGCTTCGTTGTATGTGCGAATAAAGTACATAGCATTCAACGTTTCCCATAATATTTTTGCATTTTCTCATCGTCTAAAGCTATGCTTTTTGCCATATACATGCATAGTGCTTTTATAAATCTCAACTTCATTTTGTGTAGGACATCATATGAGTTCAACAAACTTCCAATTTATATATAAAAGATGTAAATAATACAGCCATACCATCTATATTTTAAATTTACTTAGACATTAGCAATTGGTGAACTTGTAGCTTTCTGTGATCTCAAAAAAAATTGATGTTGGTGGTTTGTAACATACCAAATAGTATTATGAAAATATTGGATCTCTAAGGCTTGGTTTTTCAAAAACAAAAGGAATGCTTGTTTGATGTTTATGTCAGAAAGAGCTTCAAATGAAGTGGACGTTTTTAATGCAATTTATATAGCCAGTCTACAAATGTTCTTTTCAAATAAGAATCTGCATAAATGCATACATCCTTATATCATACACTTCGTATTTATAATTAATTACTTGGCAAGACTGTAGCTACATTCCTATAATGCAACAAAAAAAGAAAAAAAAGTGAAGAAGAAGCATTTTGCATTTGCATCACCAAAAATTTAGTATTTTATTTACATTAATTCTTTAACAATCCACTTTACATCTCATTCTCTATTTTACACTACACCATATTAGAATAATCTAAAAAAAGAAGAGAGAGAATGATGAAACGAGGAAGAGGGGGTAATTTTGGACGTAGTAGTACTGGTGGAAGTGGTTTAAAATTTTTAATGGAAGGGAGGGTAATTTTGCCCTTTTTGTGTTATTTGGAAATGAATATGACAGAGCTCCAGCTATTGTTCTAAAAACAAATACGGTTGTTGTTCCAAACATAAGAGGATTGGGTTTGTTGAAGGCATACGACACTACGGTAGTCTAAAATAAAAATAAAAAATTCAACCATTTGTGAAGCATACGAATAGATCGGTTTGTCTTCTAGTGAAAAAAAATGGGACTAATTGAGAAATCAATGAAGGGAAAAAATAAAATCAACGGAGATGCAAGGTATCAATTCTTGTACCTTCAAACTGCAAGTTTGCTTTCGTATAGACTATAGGAAAACTCATTAAATTTTATCCGTACAGGTCAATTTTGGCGACAAAACAAAAAATAAAAAATATATTTAGAAAATGTCCAATTAATCAAGATAAGCCATTTTTTTCAGAAAAAAAAAAACTGAAAAAAAGAAAAGAAAAATGAATTGAGATGCAAGCTTTTGAACCTCGTACCTTTAAATAGCATGCTCACTACTCTACATTTGAGCTACATCCCCTTTAATATTTTGTAAATATCCAATTAATAAATATCCAATTTGGGCTACCAAAACATAAAATAAAAAGTAGATAACTAAAAAATATTTATCAAATATTCAGTTAGCAAATATTAGACAATTTTATATTATAAACACTAAAATCAAAAGAAAAAAAAAATAATAGGAAAAATTAATGGAGATGAAAGGTGTCGATTGTCATATCTTTAAGTAAGGTCTTTGCTACTCTATTATTTGAGCTACATCCACTTCTATGTTGGAACTTTAAGGCTCCGTTTGGGAGGAGGGAATGGAATTGAATAAAAGTAATATTTTTAGAATATTCTTTCCTCCCATTGTTTAAGAGTTTTAATGAAGGGAATGGAAAGTCAATTCCCTCGTTTAGGAGTTTAAGTAGGAGGGAATGGAATGGTTAGGAGGGAATGCTCATTCCTCCATTTTCCCTCAAAACCTTAAGAGTCTGTTTGGGAGTTTATAAATGAATGGAATGGAATAGAATGATCATTAAAAGAATGGAATGGAATGGAATGAAATGGATTTAGTAGGGAATAGAATGGAATGAAATAAAATTTAAAATTCTTGTTTGGATGTTATAAAATAAATGAATGGAAAGGGATGGAATGGAAAGTAAGTAACACTGTTTGGAAGTGATATTGGAAGGAATGGAATGGAATGGAATCATTTTATAATAACATTACTATTATACCACTCATTTTAAAGAACATGAAAAATAATCAATAAGAACTTATAATTACTTTGAAATGTTTAGTATTTAGTGGATGATGTGAAACTAGTTAGCCACAATTGGGTCTATGTTAGATTATTGAATTACAATATAGTTTTGTCAAGGTGAATAGATTGCATCACGCTAATCAATAATTTAATAGATGAAGATAATGACATGAAAAATTAACAATAGCACAATTTCTTTATTTCAATTTGCAAATCTTTTTTAGGGGCTACTAGTTTTAGATTGGATCTTTTTTGGTTGGTATGCTTTACATTGGATTTGATAATTTAATACATCTCCATCTCCCAATTTCTTTAAGGAAAAAAGGAAATTTTATTGTAGCTAAAAAATAAGTTATGTATATTTCTATGTTGAAAAGCAATTCACGCGTCACATATTTATTCTCAACAAAATAAATATTGTCTAAAAATGCAAACAAATATCTTTAGAAAAAAAACTCTAGTAATGAGTCTTGCCAAAACGAAACAAAATAACATAATCCATTCCAAAATCTAAAGTTGGCCAAAAAATCCCACACTTTTTTAATGTTTAGGCCTAGACATCAGTGTCAATAAGACACATTTGCGCTCATGATCTAGGTAACCAAAGAACATATCCTTATATGTTGGATTTTCCATAAAAAATATATAAGCGACAGTCTTTAATATTGGATCTAAGTCTAATACGCTCAAAGCTGCATGAACTTCTACTTCATATGACTTTGAAAAACACTTTGCCATAACCTCAGTCGCCCTATCGATTGCCTTTGACACATTATCAAATGACTGGGAAATTACATTCCCGAGTTCATCATCTTCTGCTAGTCGTCTTTTCTTACTTTTAGAAGACATTGCATCTTGTGATAACACTCGAGAATGTGCAACATTAATTTCTGGTGACCTCTGATCATCTTCCATTTCAAAGTTCTCCAAAGAAACTTCATTTTGAGATATCAAATTATCAATCTCATCAATAATGGTCAATGCAGCATACCTAGCACATTTCTCCTTTGTAGTTTCAGCATGATCACTTTTTGCTCTATTTTTAACCCAAAGTTGTACCATCTTAGAGTAGTTGGGTATAGGTGTTGTCATCCACTTCTTGGCTGCAGGTTTAGACTGTTACAAATCAAGAAAAATGGTTAAACAACAGATATAATTATGTAATACAAAATTAAACTTACAAAAAATGGTAATTTGCATACGACTTCTATTCATGTATCCCGCATCAACAACATAATATTTACCTAATAAACTAACAACCATTAATTATATACTACAAATTTTTTAATTATAAAGAATACACCCTAATACGTATTTGAATTAAATTTACCTTGTGAGATTTTCAAGTTATCGTTTCTAGTTAAAGCACTCTTTATTATTCTTGAATCTGAAGCAGTTCCTTCCCAACCTGGTAATACGTATGTGAATTTTAAATCAAATGAGCATGCCGCCAACACATTTTGTGTTGTGTAACCCTTCCTACCCCGATATCATGGTGCATCCTCATTAGACACTTTGACACGAACATGTGTTCCATCAAGTGCTCCAATACAATCCTGAGATTAACATTATCTCTCAAAAACATTTACCTTAAAATATATTTGTACTAAACTACTATCAAATATAAATTATATGCATGATATATTTACCTTAAAATATGAGTTGAACCTACTACTTTGTAGTAATTCAAGTGGCCCTTGGGTTCCATCAGGTTGTCGAAGGAATTGATCCTCTAACATAATTATTGATCTTAACATGTTATGAAAATAGCGACTAATGGTCTCACCAAAATGACAAAAAAAGAAGGACATTGTATGAGTCGTTTGATTATGTGCTAGCATGTGAAGAAACTTGCCAACTTACTCTTCAACTGTGGCATGCTGTGTGTCTTGAAGATCACCATCTCTCTGCAAAATGTCACACAAACCTTGAAAAACATGTGGACCCATGCGTATCACATCATAGCATTTTTCACTATTCCTAAGTCGAGACATTAGTTCATCACGAACTTTTTGTCTTTCTATGGTTGATTGTGTAGGAATGTAAGGAACACGTTTTCTTTTTAGTTGTTGCCTTTGATGGATAATGTAACACAAATAACGGTATGCAGCATGAACCAAGGCTAGTTTCTACATAAAGTCCGAAAAAATTATGGTCTTCAGTACCTCATCATTCAAATCCATCTAAGTAAAAAAATAGTTATGTTATTAGTCCAACTTAGAAAATTATAGGCACATGTTCTAAAAAAATAGTTACATTATTAGTCTAACTAATTATGAATGTGTTACAACTAATTTAAAACTAAAACTATTAAACTATAAACATTTGCCCCCCCTGACTCCTAAAATGTTTTAGTCTAAAGTAGTTACTGACATGGAGGAAAAAAAAATGAAAAAAAAGGACTTCTACTTGTTCAAAGCAAACCATTGCTTTTGTCTTGTCCTACGTGCAACTTGCACCTATTTCACTATTTTTTTTATTTTTTATTTTATATCATTATTTACACCATTTTTACTATTTATGATATTTTTCACAACATTTTATCTTTGAATGATACTAAAAATAATATAAATTTTACTACTTATGTCTTACAAATTGGCATGTCACCAATTACAAAAAATCATTTCAAACATTTATTCATTATATTTTTTTAGTCTGAAGTAGTATTGACATGGAGGAAAAAAAAATGAAAAAAAGGACTTCTACTTGTTAAAAGTGGCCAAACCATTGCTTTTGTCTTGTCTTACGTGCAACTTGCACCTATTTCACTATTTTTTATTTTATATCATTATTTACACCATTTTTACTATTTATAATACTTTTCACAACATTTTATCTTTGAATGATATTAGAGATACTACAAATTTTACTATTTATATCTTACAAATTGGTATGTCACCAATCACAAAAAATAATTTCAAACATATATTCATTATATTTTTTAGTCTAAAGTAGTTATTGACGTGGAGGAAAAAAAAATGAAAAAAAGACTTGTACTTGTTGAAAGTAACCAAACCGCTGCTTTTCTCTTGCCTACGAGCAACTTGCAAAGATTGTACCCAAAAAAAAAAAATTGTAGAAACTACTTTCAACAAGATTGTACAAAAAAAAAAAAAAAAAAAAAAAGAAAAAGAAAAAAGAGACTAGCAAACAACAAGTACAAGTCAATCGAAAAGAATATTTCATAACTACTGTTAGCTTTTTTTGTAATACCTTTCATAAAAAATTGTAGAAAAAGTTTGCAATGACTAGCAAACAGTTCATTAAAAAAAAGAAAAAGAGAGACTAGCAAACAACCGAAAAGAAAAAAGAAAAAGATAGATACATACTTGGTCCGAAAATTGCAGTAGATAAAAGAAAAAGAAAGAACAGGCGGCAGCAACTTCACTTTGCAGAGGACGCCAATATTGTGCAAGAATGATAGCTATATTTTTTTACGGCTAAATGAGAAAAAAATAGTTGATATTATAGGGGTATTTTAGGGATTTTAACAAAAATTTCATTAAACCTAAATCCATTCCCTCTCATTCCTCCCAATTTTGAGGGAAACAAAAATTTGTGTATGAAGTTTTTGTCTTTTTATTTTTTTATGACTTTGATTGTTAAATATTATCATATTGCATTATAAATAATTAAAAATAGTATATAAGAATGTACTATTATTATATTACATAGAATTATTTGGATATGTTAATGTTTATTGTTATGTATTTTTTTTTCTCATATCGTTTTATTTAACATTTAAATTCAGCCACATCCCCCATATATATCATTAAATTATTTATATTTCCACTCCTTTTTATTTTAAAAATTTTAAAATATAATATTTTGCCTAAATTAAATAAATAAAATTGTCCACATTAAGTGGAGTAATGTTATGGAAACACTCATCTATATATTACTAAAAGTTAAAGTGTGGCATTTATTATAGATTATTGACTTTACATACTCATCTATGTCAGTTTTAACATCTATGTATATATTTTTTATTTCCAATTTTTCTATAATTTTTTTCACATTCACTTATTTTTTAAATATTTACATTTTCTTCAACTTTTCTTTTTCCCTTACCTTTACATCTCCCACTACCCTCTATTTTAATATTGCCATTCATATTTCTCTTCATCTTCCTTTATTTGTCCCCTCTTGTCCCTTCCCTCTTACCATGAATTTGTCACTCTTTTTCATTCTTTACGTAGTTTTCTCTCATAAAAAGGTTCTCTCTCTCTCTCTCTCTCTCTCTCTCTCTCTCTCTCTCTCTCTCTCTCTCTCAATGTTTTGGTGGATTTTTTTTTATTGCATCTCCGCTTTAGGTTGATAAATTTTTGTGTTTTTAAAAACTCTAATTTAGGTTGATACAACTTAGTTTTGGGTTTTAAGTTATTTTTATTATTATTATTTTGCTCTTTGATTGTTAAATTTTATCCGATTACATTATAAAAAATTAAAGATAGTAGATAAAAATAAAATAGTATTTCATTACATAGCATAATTTGGATAATTTATTGTTTATTGTTATATCTTTTAATTTTTCTTATTTTTTTCTTCTCTTCTATTTTATTCGATATTCAAATTCAACCACATCCTCCTTGTCATTAAATTATTTATATTTTCTCTCACTTTTTGTTTTAAAAAATAAAAAATGTAACATTTTACTTAATTTCAAATAAAAGAAAATTGTGTTCTTCAAATTGTACTTATTTTTTTTTTACATATATTCACACTTTCTTCAACCTTTCTCATTCTCTTTACCTTTTCATCTCCCCAAACATTCTACCTTGATATCATTCTTCCTCTTTTCTTTTATCTTCCTTTATTTTGTTTCCTTTTATTATCATCCTCTTAGTATAAATCTGTTATTCACTCTTCCATTCTTTACATAATTTTCTCTCATAAAAAAGTGGTTATTTCCCACTCTTTCTCCCTCAATTTTTTGGTAGATTTTTATTTTTATTTTTCTTGCATCTCTATTTTAACTTGATAAAGTTTTGTATTCTTTAGAACTCTATTTTGGTTGACAGGATTTAGTTTTGTGTATGAAGTTTTTGTCTTTTTATTTTTTTATGACTTTGATTGTTAAATATTATCATATTGCATTATAAATAATTAAAAATAGTATATAAGAATGTACTATTATTATATTACATAGAATTATTTGGATATGTTAATGTTTATTGGTATGTATTTTTTTTGTCCTCATATCGTTTTATTTAACATTTAAATTCAGCCACATCCCCCATATATATCATTAAATTATTTATATTTCCACTCCTTTTTATTTTAAAAATTTTAAAATATAGTATTTTGCCTAAATTAAATAAATAAAATTGTTCACATTAAGTGGAGTAATGCTATGGAAACACTCATTTATATTTATATATTGAGGGGTGCTATGTCCACGACAATTTTACAACATTTTTACAACAAATCATAGGTGGTTAGTTGTTACTGGTTCAAATTTAAATTTAACACTAAGATTACTTTTTTGTCCCAACAATAACAATCAGTAACAACCTGCCATTTAGGATTTGTTGTAAAAATGTTGTGAAAATATTGTGGACATATCATTTCTCTTATATATTACTAAAAGCTAAAGTGTGGTATTTATTGCTGTTGAGCTCCTGTTGCGCCACCTCAATGCCACACCATTCACCACATAATTATTTATTATTATTTATTCCTTTTTTTTTACAAATATATATATATATATATATATATAGATTATTGACTTTACATAGTCATCTATGTCAGTTTTAACATCTATGTATATATTTTTTATTTCCAATTTTTCTATAATTCTTTTCACATTCACTTATTTTTTAAATATTTACATTTTCTTTAACTTTTCTTCTTCCCTTACCTTTTCATCTCTCACTACCCAATATTTTAATATTGCCATTCATATTTCTTTTCAACTTCCTTTATTTGTCTCCTCTTGTCCCTTTCCTCTTACTATAAATTTGTCATTTTTTTCCATTCTTTACGTAGTTTTCTCTCACAAAAAGGTTTTCTCTTTCTCTCTCTCTCTCTCTCTCTCTCTCTCTCAATGTTTTGGTGGATTTTTTTTTTATTGCATCTTCGCCTTAGGTTGATAAATTTTTGTGTTTTTAAAAACTCTAATTTAGGTTGATACGACTTCGTTTTGGGTTTTAAGTTATTTTGATTATTATTATTTTGCTCTTTGATTGTTAAATTTTATCCGATTACATTATGAAAAATTAAAGATAGTGGATAAAAATAAAATAGTATTCCATTACATAACATAATTTGGATAATTTATTGTTTATTGTTATATCTTTTAATTTTTCTTTTTTTTCTTCTTCTCTTCTATTTTACTCAATATTCAAATTCAACCACATCCTCCTTATCTTTAAATTATTTATATTTTCCCTCACTTTTTCTTTAAAAAAAAAATGTAATATTTTACTTAAATTCAAATAAAAGAAAATTGTGCTCATCAAATTGTACTCATTTTTTTTTTTTTAATATTTACACTTTCTCCAGCAACCTTTCTCATTCCCTTTACCTTTTCATCTCCCCAAACGTTCTACCTTGATATCACTTTTCCTCTTTGCTTTTATCTTCCTTTATTTTGTTTCTTTTTATTATCATCCTCTTAGTATAAATTTGTCATTCACTCTTCCATTCTTTACATAATTTTCTCTCACAAAAAAGTGATTATTTCCCACTCTTGCTCCCTCAATTTTTTGGTGGATTTTTATTTTTATTTTTCTTGCATCTCTATTTTAGCTCGATAAAGTTTTGTATTCTTTAGAACCCTATTTTGGTTGACGGGTTTTAGTTTTATGTTTTAAGTTTTATTTTTTTATGACTTTGATTGTTAAATATTATCATATTGCATTATAAATAATTCAAATTAGTATATAAGAATGTACTATTATTATATTACATAGAATTATTTGGATATGTTAATGTTTATTGTTATGTACTTTTTTTTCTCATATCATTTTATTTAACATTTAAATTCAGCCACATCCCCCATATATATCATTAAATTATTTATATTTCCACTCCTTTTTATTTTGAAAATTTTAAAATATAATATTTTACCTAAATTAAGTAAATAAAATTGTCCACATTAAGTGGAGTAATGCCAAGGAAACACTCATTCTCACACCCAATGCATCAAAGGAAGAATGAAATACAAAACAAATCAAGTTAGAAACACTAAATTAAAAAAAAAAAACTAATAATGCATATTTAATGTCATAGAATCATCATCAAATTTTGGAAAACGATAGGTTGCCAATAGAGAGAGAGAGAGAGAGAGAGAGAGAGATGGTATAGAAAAAAACAATACAAAGTAATAAAGTGTAGATAAAGAAAAAAAACCTAATGTCAATTAGTAATTATTGATTGGAAAGCAAATAGGTTGTAAGGAGAAGTAAAAAATAAAATAGAGATATTAATCACTTAAAAAATTCACTTTACAGTGTAGTAACATAAACCGTTAAATTCACTTAAAAAATTAAATCAACAACAAACAATTAAATACAATCATAGTACTAAATTTAAATTTAAAACTAATCAAACTCTAAATGTGGAACTCATATTAATCATAACTAAAAAGGAGATGTTCTCTAATAGTATTAGAAATTACATAAGAAATAAAGTTAGAAATTTTAAAAATCCATTCTTTGACATTTCATTTAGCCTTATTTATAATATATATATATATATATATATATATATATATATATATAATTTTCATACACTATTACTTTCGAAAATCTGATGAACAATGCTAACTCTCATTTATTGTCTTAGTTATGCAAATCATCAGTTAGTAAATATATGATAATGGTAAGAAGCGTTACAAATAAAATAACTAAAAAAAATATAAAATTAATTAGTCACTATCATTATAGAGTAGTAGTCTATAATTTTACGCATCCAAAAAAGTGGAATATATAGAGTTTCCTTAAAGGTATGTGTAAAGATTCACTATGTGTGTGTGTGTGTGTGTAAAGGTTAAGAAAATATATATTTAAGGTTTTTATTAACTTAAAAACTAATGAAAAACCAATGGTTAATAACTAAAATTATAGTATTAATAAAAATTTAATGAGACCATTCTAAAAAAATTATCATGCGCAACACACAGGTATGCGACTAGTTTATAAGTTATAACGTTTCAAAATCTATATCACAATATTTTTTTTATTCATTATTGTTAAAATAAAATTTTGAGTGCATAGAGAAAACACTATAATTTGTATATATAGATTATTCAATGTAGGCTACGAACACAATGGCAAAGCAAACAACTAAAAAATATTAAGGAATAGTTCCAACTTCCAACTTCCATCCTTACTTCACAAAGGAGTTTGAACTCACCCCTGCTTTACCGAGTGGGTCAAGGAGGACGAAGAGACGTGTCCCTCCTGTGTCACAGTCTCGTCCTGCAATTTTTCCAAAAAAAAAAGTTAAAAGGATGGGACATGCATGCAAAAATTTCCCAGACATATATATCTCATGTCTAACATGGATCCGGCACCCCTTCTGAAGTGTTTGTGCTTCTTAGATAGTGATCAAATAGAGGGATATAGGGATGATTTGCTAGCTACCAAAAGAATAGAACAATTCACTTGCATTAATTCTAGAAAAAAACGAGCAAGCATCATACAAAGAATTCTAACCTCTTATACAAAACACACACACACACAAACCCTCATAGAAAGAAAATTTTCAAAAACTTAAATAAATTGGGACAAGATAATCCCTACAGAAAATCACACTCAATTACTTTTTCTTTTTTTCATCCTCAATTAAATTGGAAACTCTGTCTCTCTTTAGTCTTTTCTTCATATCCAAATCTTATGTATTCGACCTGAACGAGCATATTTCAATCCAATTGCCACATAAGATTCAATAGCACATTCGGGTTTAGCCCAAGAAAAAAAAAAAAAAAAAGCACTGTGAAAGAAATTTGGTTACAACAATAATAATTCTGTCATTAGATGTGGCAGAATATCAAGACCTTGGTATGCTACTTGTCGTTTAATATAAAAAAAAAAAAAAATTGTGGGGGCTAAAGGTCTAGGGCGTATTCGTGGGCTTGGGCCTGACCCGAGGGTATTTACTTGTTCGAAGAGAGTTAATGGTGGTAGCAGTATCGTACTTGAAAGCCTGCGAGCAAACTGTTGCAAGAGAAGTTGATGGAAATGGTCCGAGGAGGAGAAGCAGCTCCTCAGCTCAACAAAGTGAAAGTCAAATAGCACACCTAGGAGATAGGAATGATATTCCATAAGGATCTATGGATAAAAATGTGTTCCACAAGGACACAAGGAGGAAAATTGAAGGAGAAATATCTTAGAGAAAACTGCTACTACCGCATTGAAAACTATGCATCAACCTCTCTGGCTGCATTAATGAGGAAGTGATATCTGAAATAATGGTGATTAACCTTACAGCTATTTTGGGAAGATTTCAAGAAGGCAATAGATGGGACAAGTACCTGCATTGGTGATCTAATCCATACGTGGACGATGGAGATAAGAAGGAGAAGAATATAAAAGAAAGTGGAGGGCATTCAAAGGGGGGGGGGATCAGAAAAATTAGAGGTAAATAGAAAGAGAAGAACACTATACACATCTCCTTCAAGTTTAATCTATTTTTAGAATAAAGAAAAGCAACACACATCATCTTCGGCATACGTTTGAGGAGAATTTCTATTACATAAATAGCTCGTTGCATGTGCATTGGGGATCCAGCCTATCATTTTTGTTATTCAATATCCATAGAACTTAGGTTTCAAGTCCACTCTCTACAAATTTCATTATATTGGGTTTTTTGGGTCTGCTCCCTTCACACCGTTGGGTTTGGGTGTAAATTGTGACCTTACAAAAATAGTCATGGATAAGGTAATTTTGGCCTTTTTTATATTTAATTTTATAATAAAAAAAGAAGTTCCAAGTGAGTCAATCCTCCTATTCTACATTCTTTGTATTAATTAATTTGTATTATAATATATTAAATTCTCAAATTAATGATCCACAAACCTCGACTTTTATTTATTTATTTTAATAAATTAGTTAGTTAAAACAATGGGAGGGAGAGATGTGAACCCAAAATGACTCTATTGGATACACCAGGAAACACCAATCGAACTTAAAAACTCTTAGCAAATATATATACACACACAAACCTGAATGTTTGGATTTTACTCCCCAAAGATATGCTTTTATTTCTAAAAAATGTAGAAGTGCATAACATGGGCATCAATATTAGCCAATAAATTAAGAATATATTAAGTATCAAAGATCAAGATTTAAAGGGATATGTATGAACAAATTCCTACTATTTTAACTGTATTTTGCAACTATAGATGAATCCTCAAAAAGGAAAATTTTAGAACAACTTTCTTTTCTTTGGTTAAATGATTGAAATAATGGTGTTGTTTATCTTGCCACTTACACTCTTGTGGGCATTTTTTTTTTTTTTTTATAATTAATGTGGTGGAGTTTATCTTTGTGAGCTGCGGAGCTGTCATGATGAAACATGACATGAAGAAACTTCTAGTGCATAATTACTTAAACCAATAGAATTTTTTGTCCTATCAAGGATCTTAAATTTAAGTATAAATTTCAAATTTGTGCACTTGCTATAACAGGAAGTTAGCCAAACGATAGGATAATTAAATAAGGATTAATCAACTACAATAGTATAAACAAAAATAGTTAAAAGTAAAACCAATAAAATGGACCAACAATGTAATTGTTAGCAATAGTTAATGTGAAATTTCCAGGTCTCTTACAACCTTTCATGACAATCAAACTGTTGAATACACCAGGAAATACCAATCGAACTTAAAAATGCTTGGCATATATATATATATATATATATATATATATATATATATATATATATATATATATATTTATAGACACAAACACTTGGAAGCCTAAAACCTGAATGCTTGGATTTTACCCTCAAAGATATGCCTTTATTTCTAAAAAATGTAGAAGTGCATAACATGGGCATCAATATTAGCCAATAAATTAAGAATATATTAGATATCAGAGATCAAGATTTAGAGGGATATGCTTGAACAAATTCCTACCATTTTAACTGTATTGTGCAACTATAGATGAACCCTCAAAAAGGAAAATTTTAGAACAACTTTCTTTTCTTTAGTTAAATGATTGAAATAATGGTGTATTTTATCTTGCCACTTACACTATTGTAGACATTTTTTTTTTTAATTAATGTGGTGGAGTCTATCTTTGTGAGCTGCTGAGCTGTCATGATGAAACATGACATGAAGAAACTTCTAGTGCATAATTACTTAAACCAATAGAATTTTTTGTCCTGTCAAGGATTTTAAATTTAAGTATCGATTTCAAATTTGTGCACTTGCTATCACAGGAGTTAACCAAACAATAGGATAATTAAATAAGGATTAATCAGCTACAATAGTATAAACAAAAATAGTAAAAAGTAAAACCAATAAAATGGACCGACCATGTAATTTTTAGTAATAGCTAATGTGAAATTTCCAGGTCTATTACAACCTTTCATGACATATTTGGTTAATCAGCTACGGTCATTGTTACAAATTCGTATGGACTTGGGACTTTGGATTGTTCACCCATACTTAACGGTTTAGAATCTTGATATTGAAATTGATAGAAGGGGAATTTTCTCTTTAGAATCGTGTCTATCCTCTTTGAAACTTCAACTATATCATGTCCTTTAATTTGTTTCACCCACATGAATCCTGGCATCAAAACTCAGAATAAAAAACTATGGTCGACGCCATAAATTCGTTTGCTTTGACATTAAGATCCTAATCACTCACCAAATATAATTATTCCTACAAATCAATAACCAATTGAGCCAAAAATCAAAACTAAAAAACATTTACATTCGAAGATGCAGAAATCAAGAATGAAACAAAATTCCACCCGTACATAATGCAATATGGAAAGAGAAGTAGAGACAAATCAACTCCTAAGAACAAAATGTGCAAGAGTTTGTTAACAGAGGATTGAGACAATTGAAGAGACTCCCAAAGATCCGAAAGAGAAGAAAATTGAGCTTAAATAGAAAAAGTCTATGACCACAACATTTTTCACAACCTCTTGCTATAACTGTAATGTGATAAATTGTGATCAATGAAGAAACAATAGTGGAACATGAGTAAATGCTGATTAATTACTCACAATTGGCAACGTTAAAACTGTGACAAAAAAATTATGAAACAATTTGTGATCATAGAACTACTTGCTTAAATAAGTTACCACTAATGTAGCCTTATTTTTTGTTGAGGATTGTGATTGGATATTTGGATGAAAGAGATGGACAAAATTCACACGTACATGGTCACATTCCAAGTTTTATTCTTTCTCTCGATTTTTTTTTTTAAAAAAAAAAATATTGAAGCCATAATTATGTTAATGTAATAATGCCTGATTAAAATTGGGTTGATTGGATCCACCAAGATTTGTGTTGTACCTCGTTCGTATTTTAGATATCTGTATAACTATCATAGACAGTTGAAGTGACTAATTCCTAGAAATTAAGGGGTGTTAAGGATAAAAAAAAATGTTAGAGTTATTATTTTTATAGGGTACTTGATGTTAAAAAAAGATCTTTTATAGGAAGATTGGCTAGAAATATCCTGTAAAAGCACTAACCCCTTGGGTTCATAATGAAATTATTTTAATCTTTTTTTATTCCAGATTTTCTTCTCATTAATATTTGTTTCTTTTTTTACTTCTTTCCAATTTTTGTTGTTTGTCTGTCTCTAAAGGAGAAAATGAGAGTACAAAGAGAAGCCTGAAGTAGTGAAGTGTCTGAAAGGCCTGTGGCAATTATTTCTAACCATGCACGTGTCCCATATTAATTCTTTACCTTTCTTAGACTATAAAAATGCATAGTTTGGAGGATTCTGACTACGGTTGAGCTGGGTATTGTTGTAACTTGCAATGAGGTTTGTGCGGTCAG
The DNA here is from genome assembly GCA_032878915.1 of Castanopsis chinensis. Lineage (NCBI taxonomy): Eukaryota > Viridiplantae > Streptophyta > Magnoliopsida > Fagales > Fagaceae > Castanopsis > Castanopsis chinensis. Next base: position 138,535 of record JAVQMG010000076.1, on the reverse strand, counting down.
CGGTGGTTGATATGTCATTGCCAAAGTGATAAATTATATGACAAAAGCAATGACATCGTCTGGAATATTGCGGAAGGCTCCAGAAGTATTAGAAATGTTCGTAAAATAGACTTGACTTGGAAAAGCATGTCATTAAATAAAAATAATTACCTTATCAAAAAAAGATTATATATATATATATAATAATTACTCCTTCAATATAAGAAAAATAATAATAATAACATATGTATTAGTTTATTAAAAAAATTTATATCTACTTAAAATTTAATATGAGAATCTAAATCTTTTTTATTTAACATAACAGTTTTTTCATTCGCATAACCATTATTTTTAAAACATTCACCCAACCAACTTCACACACATCAACCAAAATAATAATTGAAAAATGAATAAAATATACATTTTTATGACTACGTTTTTTTTTTTTTTTTTTGAGAGAGAGTTTTAACCTATAGTATCCGCTTCTGATAATAACTTTTTTATCATTAGACTAAGACACTAATAAGTTTTTTTGCATAAACAGAGATTAAACTTCAAATCTTTTATTCAACTATCAGAGACTTTATCAGTTAAGTTAGCTGAAACCTACTTATAACTATGTAAATATGAACAAAATATATATATAGACATGGCAAAACGGTCGGGTCAGGTCGGGTTCGAGTCGGGTCAATCGGGTTTGCGGGTTAAACGGGTCACGGGTCAAAATGGGTCATTTTTAAACGGGTCAATCGAGTTGTAGGTCGAGTCAGGTTGGGTCAGGTTGACCCATATTTTTCAAAAAAGTTTTTTTTTTTTTTTTTCAATTACAAAAACAAATCAATGACAATCCATTAATAAAGAATGAATAAAATCAATTAAGCAAGTGAATTGTACTTAACGCCACTTGTTAATATCCTTCCAATTCTGATAGTTTTAAGCATAACAAAAATGATTTATAGTCATAAATTCATGATGGAAAAAGTTTTCAATGTTAATAGTTCACTGTTAAAATGCATATAATTACAAGTTTACATTTTTAAAAAGAGATAGATCTTAAAACAAACAAAACAAGTAAGCTAGCAAAGTAGCAAGTTATCGGTCTTTTTAAATGCACATGTTCATGTTGCATTTAAAATAATAGTAAAGTTAGATTACTTAGAAAAATAAACTAAAGAAAAAAAAAAGATTTAAAAATAAGCATAACATATTAAGTAAAGAAGAATAAGTAAATATTTTATAAAAATTACTCCTCAATCTCAATCTCAATCTCAATCTCAATCTCAATCTACTCAACGTTGGTATCAGATTCAGCACTGTAAATATTCATACTTGCAAATTGTAACTCAAGTTGGTCAATTTCGTCAGCATCTTCATCTACAATACAATATTTTAATATAACTTAATGTACCATGAAAGCAAATCAATAAAGAATTAAAATTGTATAATTATGATTATAAAAAAAATTAAATCACCTTCAAATCCATATAGCCAACTTTTAGTACACAACGTAGCTTCCACATTCTCAAGTAAAAGACGTGATCAATACGGAGTAAAATTTTTTTTCCCAATGCTAAAACTTGATTTAGAAGCAATAGTGGTTATTGAAATGCTCATGAGATCTTGTACCATTAAGGAGAGCTCTAGAAACTAATTATAAAACTTTTTTCATTTGTTTAATTGCTTGGCTTTGGAAAACTCGAATTGTCTACAGCTAGGCAGCACGGATTGTTGACCAAATGAGTCAATGTGTAATGTGTTGGACAACTTGAAGTCTTGGACGGATGGACTCATGGATGGTGTGTAAGGTAAGATGATGTGCTTTTAAGTGCTTGTGAGTTGTCATGTCAATTGTCATGACATGACAATTGATTTAATTTTTATTAGTTTATAATTTATATGATTATATTTATATGAAGTATTTAGGTGCATTCCTTTATGCACTAATTTAAATATTTTTTTAGCGAATTTTTTTAACGGGTCAGGTCACGGGTTATCCGAGTCAGGTCGGGTTGACTCGCAAAAAAATCGGGTCGAGTCATGGGTCAACCCGTTTTTGCTTCGGGTCAAAAAAATTGGGTTCGGGTCAAGTATTTTTCGGATCGGGTCAAAAAATTCGTATCCGTATTGTCATGTCTATATATATATATATATATATATATATATATAATTTTAGACAAACGGATATAAATAATTATTTGAACTATTTAGTAAAAGATTTGAATTTATACTATTTTACGTAGACTAATGCAAGTACCCATTATTTCATAAGTTCAAAAAAATAAAATACTTAATATTTTTAAAAAATTAAAAGTAAAAAAAATAAATGTTGGTACTAAATATTATAATAGCTACAACATTTTCCTTATGACCAGAGATAATTCTTGTCTATTAAGTATAATAAGTAAATTGTATGGCATTCTTATCCTCAGTCGTGAAAAAAAGAACAGAGCATTAGCAACAAGTCATATTAGTGAAAGCCGCCTGACCAACCCATTGACTATAAACTGACGCTCTCTTCCAAGTCTATTTGCATTCTCTCTCACACTTATCTTTGTATTTCTCTCATTTGCTTCAACACCTAGAGATCTGTGACAATGGCGGGCGAGGTGGTTCTGTTGGATTTCTGGCCTAGCAGGTTTGGGATGAGGGTCAGGCTTGCTCTTGCTGAGAAGGGTATCAAGTATGAGTCCAAGGAAGAGGACTTGAGCAACAAGAGCCCTCTGCTTTTAGAGATGAACCCCATTAACAAGCAGGTCCCCGTTCTCATCCACAACGGGAAGTCTGTGTGTGAGTCCCTCATCATTGTTCAGTACATAGACGAGGTCTGGAATGATAAGTCTCCATTGCTGCCCTCTGATCCTTACCAGAGAGCTCAAGCCAGGTTTTGGGCTGATTTTGTTGATAAGAAGGTACCTTTTGTACAATTTCTTTTCCTTGTGTTTTTCTTTTTCTCGGTTTTCACTTTTCATTGGTGTCTGAGTCTCATACATTTGACCCTTTTTTTTGTTTTATTTTAGTTTTTTAAAGTTCATTTAGTACTTAATACTAGGTGAAATATTTTAGTTTATGTTGATGAGGTTGGATTCGCTAGATTTCTTTTAAAAAATATTTATAGATTCTATTATAATTTACTAATTCGTAGGTCATGTCAAGCCAGTGATTCAATTAGACAAGCAAGATGACTGTATAAAATATTTGACCAAAGAACTTGCTAATTCTATGAAACTATATAAAATATTGTGATTAAAAAAAATTGTGAATTTGGACTTAATCTTAAAACTCCTAGAGTTTTATCATTTGATAAGTGGTCTAAGATACTGAGTCTTGTTCTTTATCCATTAAGTTGTTCACCAAGGATTTCATATATTTGAGGAAGATTAATGGATAAAAGGCAACCCCATACTCTGTCCTGCATCCTCTTGCGAATCCACAAAAAAAAAAAAAAAACTCAAATATGATTTCCTACTGAAATTAAGGTACTTTTTTGAGATATGGAGCTTTTATATTGGCCTTCAATTCAAATTGAAATCTATTGTTCCTCGGTTTAAGTTTTTTAAGAATTTCTTTTATTACTAGAGTAGTTCTCCTTGTGGAATCAAGGGTCTCTTACATCTGCTCCTGGAATTCACACTCAATTTCAAGTTTTTGTTTCCAATCCTAGGAGATCCTAGAGATCAAAGCAGAGTGTCGGCAGTAAATTAACTTAAACGCCCAAGTGATTACTAAGATGTTTTTCAGAAAAAGGGAAAAAAATTGAAAGAAATAAGAGCAGGGAGAAAAAGAAGGAAAGAAAATTTGATGGTTTATATTTGCTTTTCATTGACCATGTTCAATGTATGTAGTTGTTGGGTACCAAATTCAAACTTTATTTCTTTCCACTCTTAGCATTAGTCATGTTCAAGACCCATTCGTTGTGTGTAAGTCACTAATTAAAATTGTTGGGAAATTTAGACTCTAGTTAATAGAATTAACAAGTTTTAAACCCAAGTTGTTAATTAGATTTATTATGAATAAACCTTGTTAAAACAAATAAACAAACATTAATATCATGTTAATATCATGCATAGCGGAACAGTAAATAAGACAAGATATGATAATTTAGGAAAATTAATGAAACAAACTAGTTTTATAGTAAAAAACTGGGGGAAACCTTCTTGAAAAGCAATTCACTATAGTAAAGAGAAATTTCAAATCTAGTACAAAACTTTTATCTCTACACTCTATAATCCCTTTAGATAAACTTAAAGTAAAAACTTTCTACCCGCTTCAGAATCTCTAAACTCTTCAATATATAAACATTACCCTTTTGCACAAATTCTCAATACGTGACTAACTCTAGCAACTTGAAGATGTTGTTGGCTGTAAAGTTTTTCACTTTATCAACAATGAAGATCAAAAAGTATTTGATTACAAAACCTTAAAGCGTAAAAGGCGCAGTAACTTCTTGCAAAGAGAATAAGCCATTAGGTCACTTTCTGCATATGTTCTCTATCTATAATGGCCTTTAAAATAAGTATTATATATGTCTAGAGTTGTGAGAAAAGAAACCCTACATATACATGTCAGCTACCCAATTATAAGTAAAGTGCATTTTGTCAAAGGATTAGCTAATTACATCAAATATGCCCTTAACGAAAATAAAAGTTAGGAGAGTTCTAAAGTCTCTCTCTATCATACAATCAAGAACATATTTTTTGGGCATTTCCCACTTGCTAAGGTCTAGAGAAATATTCAGTTTGCCCAGTAGACTTAATTTGAAATTCATCACTGTCATTGCTCATTCTAGTAATACAATGTGTCGAAAATTCAGGTTTCTGGACCTGCAGAGAAGGTATGGAGAACAAAAGGAGAAGAGCAAGAGGCAGGCAAGAAGGAATTCCTTGAAGCCTTAAAGACATTGGAAGGGGAACTTGGTGACAAGCCTTATTTTGGGGGTGAAACATTTGGGTATGTGGACCTTTCTTTTATCACTTTCTACAGCTGGTTCCATGCCTTCGAGGTCTTAGGCAATATCAACATAGAGGCGGAGTGCCCCAAGATTATCGCATGGGCTAAGAGGTGCATGCAGAAGGAGGCCGTGGCCAAGACTCTTCCTGACCAGAAGAAGGTTTATGAGTTTGTTGTTCAGTTGAGGAAAATGTTTGTTTCGGAGTAGAGTAATGATTAGGCCTCAATCTGGAAGTGCTGGCATATTATGGTTTTGGATGGTTATGTAATAGTGGTTTTTTTTTTTTTTTTTTTAATGTTTAAGTTTGGATTATCAAAAAATAAAATAAAATAAAATAAGTTTGGATTTGTTTCATTAGTGTCCGTTTAGCTTGCAAGAGGCTTTGACGTGTCTGCTGTGCATTTCTATAGGGCATGTATACTTTGATGGGTCTCTGCTGAGCATTAGATCTAAAGGGCTTGTACTGAATCATAAATAAGAAAGACACTTTGTTGTGTGAGCTAAATTTTAGATCAAACTTATTCAAACTCTACCATTTTGCCATCAAGTGTATACAAAAGTATTGGTACCAACAATTCGAGGAAACAAAACTTTTTACTTTTTACATTTTACTTCACTCTTGACATAGAATGTTGTGATTGGGACAATTGTAAAAGTGACATAAGTGATGGTTTTATGGACTCATGTGGAAGCGATATATGTTCTAATAATAAGTTATTACCTTAGCTAGTTTTGAAAAATATTGTGAAAAATAATTGCCTATGGCATATTATATGGTCATAAAAAATAAAAAATAAAAAACATTATGTATGTAGTGAATAAGAACATAATAATAATAATAATAATAATAATAATAATAATAATAATAATAATAATAATAATACACTAAAGTCACCCAAGTAATCATTAATAAGTGAATAATCACATATGAGAATCAATTTGTCAAAGTTAGGAGTGTGCATGGATTGGGTTAAGGAGATTTTTTGACCAAACTCACCATGGTGGGTCAAAGAAATTCAACTCAACCCATCACATAAGTCCAACTCAACCCAACCCAATCCACATGGGTTGAGTTGAGCCTATGGGTTGGATAAATTTTTATTATTATTATTATTATTAAATTGAGCAAAAAAAATATATAAATATAAATATATTAAAAAAAAACCTAAAGATTAGTATCAATGTAACTCCTTAAAGGTAAACAACACTAATGATTAAACAACAATAGTAATTTACTAGGGTTTGTGTGAACTAATTGGCTTTTATATAGGATAGGAAGAACTAGTTATTTTAAAAAATTTATAAATTATATAATATATTTTAAATATATATTAAATATATGGGTGGGTTGGGTCGGGTCGGGTTTGGAATTTTAGGACCTGAACCTAGCCCGACCCATTAAAAAAAAAAAATTTGTAACCCAAAACCAACCCAACCCACCAAGCCCTAAAAACAGACTCAACTTGGCGGGTTTGGTTAAGTCGGGTCGGTTTTGGCGGGTTAGCAGGTTGGTTGCACACCCCTAATCAAAGTCACGTGAAATATATATATATATATATATTTTTTCTATAGGCAAAAACTGAAAAACATATATTCATTCCAATATCTTTCGATGGAAAAACATTTCATTTAAAGTCAATTGAATAATTAAGGCACAAATCCATTCAATCTATCATAACAAAATAGAGTTTATAATATTGTTTTGGAGATTGGAGATCGGTACGATCCATAAAAGAAACTACTTAAGATTACTAAACATAAAAAATTTTCACAATCTTATAATTGTGACTTAAAATTTTTAAGATCAGTGCTTTTATTTTATTTTTCCCCCTTGCTGTTAATGCTTTACATATTTCTAATCCATGTAAAGGCCAATCACAAAATAATATTTGTTTTAGTTAGCTCAACTGGTAAAGTCTCTAATGGTTGTATAAGAGATTTGAGATTTAATCCCCGCCTACACTAAAAACTGATTGGTATTTTGGTCTGATGATAAAGAGCTATCATTAGGAGCAGATGCCATAGGTTAAAACTCTCTCTCACAAAATAAAAAATAAAAAAATAATAATATTTGTTCACTTATGGCCACCTTGCATTTCATGGAGATCTATTAAGTAAACAATATGCTTTTATTTTTAATAAGAAGAAAACAACATGTTTCTTCAATTCGCATAGGGACTGTTGTAATACATGAAGCAAGTTATGAATGCGCTTAGTTGAGATCGACAATTCAACGTAAGTAAGAACGATGTGAATTTTCCTTAATCAAAGATAACTCAGCAATATTATACGAAGACAATGTTGTTTGTATCACTTATATTAGACATTCATTTCCAATAAAAAGTTCCTATAAATGTTTCCTAAATCAATGCCCTAATTAACACATTCATTAACTTGTCCCACTATTTAATGGTTTACTTTTGATAGGCTAAAGGCATAGTTTTGAGGATTCTTACTAGTGTTGAGTTGGGTGTGATTGTAAGAAATGCAACGAGGTTTGTGTAGTTAGTGGTGGTTGATATGTTTTTTTTTATTAAATTGGAAGAAAAAACTTTTATTCAGAAAACAAAGGAAAACTCATACATCCTGAGCACACGAAATTGTGATTGGGCTAGGACATTCCTCTAGCCGAGTGACATAGTCATCAATATTACATGCGTGTTGTGCTAATATATGGGCTGAGATATTCCCCTGCCGTTTAATATGTGAGAAGGAAAAGGTTCTGAAACCTTGGGCTTGTCAGAGTATGCCGGTAACAATGTTCTGGACCACTGCAGATGCCGAGCCCAAACCATGGAGTGTGTTGTAGATCATAAGTGAATCACCTTCAAAACCTTCAAATATCGCATCCCTTATTCCTATTTCCGCAGCGAAACGGACCCCTACCTCCATCGCCTTCGCTTCGATCTCCAGCGCACCCAATGAAACAGCCATCCTCTTGCACATCGCATCGATCACCTACCCTAAGCTATCTCTAATGACCACGCTGAGACCCGTTTGCTTCCATTTAGTGAATACCGCTTCGTCGATGTTGACCTTATACCGCCCCTGCTCTAGTGGGCTACACTTCACTGTCAAAGGCGCCCTTTCCTTTGTGGCATCGGGATTCACATTTGCTCTCTGATACTCTTCAAGGAGCATTAACACACTTCGTACAACAACTCTGCCCGACCTGCCCTTTCCTCCATGATGTAACTCATTCCGACTTTTCCATATTTCCCAACAGAACATTATAGTCCACTCCACCAAACCCGGCATAGCTTCACTCCACTTTTGCACCTGACACATGACCTTCATAAAGTCCCATGATGGCCTCACCTCGAACGGTATAGGTAATTTACTAAAAGACCATATATCCTTGGCGTGTTCACAGAACTAGAAAAGATGACTGACTGTCTCAGTCTGTGTCCCACAATAATCACAAAGACCATCACACATGATATTTCTCTTGCGCAAATTTTCTTTCGTGGCTAGCATATTCCTACAAACTTTCCATGCAAAGTGTTTTACTTTGTTTGGTACATTCAGTCCCCATAAACTCTTCCACACCTTCCTCACCTCGGATGAACTTGAGCAACTCGCACTTCCCCCTTCCAAACCATCCTCCATAGCCACCTTGTATGCACTCTTTACCGAGAAACGCCCATTTTTATTCTCTGCCCAAACTATTTTGCCCCGAGCTCCACTGGCACTCAACGGAATGCTTAAGATCGCCTCAACATCCACGGGTAAAAAATTTCGAAGCACCACATCAACTTTCCATTCCTTGCTCTCAGTATCTATGAGATCACATACCATTGTTACCTGTGAGTTTCCTCTCTCGGGTGTTACAACTTTGTACGTTTTTGGTGTAGAAAGCCATTTATCTCTCCATATTCTGATATTTTCCCTATTACCCACCTGCCACCTCTGACCCCTTCTTACCAGTGCTTGAGCTACATGAATACTTCTCCAGGCGTATGATGGCTGTTCACCCAACTCTGAATCCACGAAGTCACACCTGGGAAAATACTTGGCTTTATATACACGATAAAACAGTGAGGATGAGTTTGTCTGCAACCACCATCCTTGCTTTGCTAAGAGAGCTAGATTAAACATTTTTAGGTCCCTAAAACCCATCCCACTTCTCTCCTTTGGTAAGCACATCTTCTCCCAACTCATCCAAGATAGCTTCTTTTCATCTTTCACCTGTCCTGGTGGTTGATACGTTTGTAGATTGAGATTGTTGATTCTTTTAGCATATTAAATATAACATAAAGAAATTAAAATAATAATATAGTATATAGTATGATATGATTGGACCTATTGTATGACAGGTTTATGTGAATTTTAACTGCTGCCTTAACAACCAACTTGGATAGAATAGCTTGTAATATAGGCAAAAATAAATTTTTAATATGAGGTGAAATAAAAATGATATTAAACTTAAATTATGCGATGTATAATTTAGTCAAAAAGAAAATTTTTTATTGAAAAAAAATTTCAAAACTATTTAAGTGATTCACATATATTATCATAAAATTTTCACAATTCTTTTGCAACTTATAAAATAAATACTTACCTTTTTTTTTTTTTTTTTTTTTTTTATTTGAGAAGAAATAAATAAATACTAATCTATACAAGCAGTAGCGTGAAAAATTGGTTGGAAAAATTGTGCCAATGATATTTCTCGTTCAAAGCGATATTTTCTTCATGACGCAAGCAATGACATTGTCTAGTTCTGGAGGCCTCTCGATCGTACTTCTCCAGTTTCTTGCGACCCACACAGCCTATTGACTATAAATCCACACAACCAGAGTCTTTGAATTCAATAGAATATCACTTTTCTTTGAACTATACACCCATTTGCTTCAATAATAATATCCCGAATTCTGTGACAATGGCGGACGAGGTGATTCTACTGGATTTTTGGTCCAGCGTGTTTGGGTTGAGGGTCAGGATTGCGCTAGCTGAGAAGGGTATCAAGTATGAGTACAAGGAAGAGGACTTGGTGAATGACAACAAGAGCCCTCTCTGCTGTTAGAGATGAATACCATTCATAAGAAGATCCCAGTTCTTATCCACAACTGGAAACCAGTGTGTGAGTCTCTTGTCATTGTTCAGTACATAGATGAGGTCTGGAATGACAAGTCTCCATTGTTGTCCTCTGATCCTTACCAGAAAGCTCAAGCCAGGTTCTGGGTTGAATTTGTTGATACAAAGGTACATTTTGTGCATTTTCTTTTCATTATATGTTATTATCCTAAAATTTATTTTTCTTAACTTCTCAGAATGATAGCCGGTAAGAAAGTGATATGATTAAAGTAGAAGAAGAATTTTTTTTTGACAAAGTAGAACCAAAAATAACTTTACTAAAGGCCATAAATATAATCGTAAAAAACATGATTTTAGATAGAATAGAATAAAAAAAAGTAGAATATATGTGTAACTTTGGAAGGTTTTATTACCCGGTGTCCCATATGTCTGTGGTCACTTTTTTATTTTTTAGTTGGTGCTACATATTTAAAATATTATAGGTTAGGATTATTGGAGGTTTGCTGGATTCAATTTTAAAAGAAAAAAAAAATTTTGTGGGCAGCACATTTTTGGCCCAGCAAGAGGCATCAGCCAACCTTGATTTACCAAGGAGAGTCAAATATTCATGTTATATTTTGAAGAGTAATATTATGTAAGTTTTTATTAGGTTGACAAGCTTTTAATAGTTTTTATATGACTCATTATTGATCACTTGTTTACTTACCACAACAATCTGCCACATTAATAGGTGTTAAATTTTTGGTGTCCATAGACCCTCTCTTTGGAGTCCAGTAGGTTGTTATGTTTCTTTTTAAATAGAGTCCAGTAGTCATGTTGTACTTTGAAGAGAGTCCAAAAGTATGTAATTTTAACTTTTTTACCATTAAGGAGAGGCAAGTAGTCCCTCGCAATGTCACACGCAATCAAGAACATCTTATTTGGGTCTTCCCCCCTGCAAAGATTTAAAGAAATATTCTTCTAGCCTAGTATACGTAATTTGAAATTCATTATTGAATTTATTGTTATTGTTCATCTTGTTATATAATCTATGGAAATTGTGTTATTAGAATGTGAAGTGGAATATGTACATAGGTTTATCAAGTATCAAGGAAGGTATTAACCAAAAAAGGAGAGGAGCTAGAGGTAGCAAAGAAGGAATTCCTTAAAACCTACAAGATATTGGAGGGGGAACTTGGTGACAAACCTTACTTTGGGGGTGAAAATTTTGGGTATGTAGACCTTACGCTTATCCCCTTCTACACCTGGTTCTATTCTATTGAAACCTTAGGGGGTTTCAAAATTGAGGCACAGTGCTCCAGGATTGTTGCATGGGCTAAGAGGTCTATGCAAAAAGAGACTATCGCCAAGACCCTTCCTGACCAAAAAAAGGTTTACGAGTTTCATGGGCAGTTCAGGAAAAGGCTTGGTTTGGAGTAGACTAATGGGTTGTCCCAAATTTGGAAGTGCTATCATATTAATGTGGTTTTTTATGGTTAATTTTGTTGGTTTCATGCTTTAATGTTTAAGTTTGGATTTGTTTCTCTTTCCAACAAAAAAGTTTGGGTTTGTTTCATCTTGTAATGTTTAAGTTTAGTGTGTCTACTGAGTTTTAAATCTATAGGGCACGTAATGTATCATAAAATAAGAAAGACACCTTGTTGTGTCAGCTAAATTTTAGATTAAAATATTTTGTGCCATTTTGAATGTACAATTTTTTTTTTATTATTAAAAGTAAGAAATATATTTTTAATATAAGAAAGAATATAAAAATTTTGGTTTATGTTAGTATGTAATTTGATTGTTGTGGATTTTTTTTTTTGAAAAAATATTTGTGATATTATGGATTTAAAATAATTTTTTATATTTAATCATTTTGAATTCAATATATTAATAAAGCTCTAATCAATGCTTAAATTTAATTAATGAAAAATTTTCTATTTCATACTTTACTCAAGTCATTTAAAATAAAAATTAAAAGAAAATGCTAAAATCACAAATTTTTTTTACAAATTGCTAATGTAGTAGTTGGTTATTGGTAAATAAAAATATATTATTAGTGGTGGGTTCAGATGAGAACCAATAAGAACTTACCACATTGATCAACAGTTTATAAAAATGTTGTAAAATAGTTTATGTTGGTAGTATTGCTTAAAATTAAAGTCTAAATCATGCTTTATGTGTGTGTGTGTGTGTGTGTGTGTGTGTGTGTGTGTGTGTGTGTGTGTGTGTGTGTGTGTGTTGGGGGGGGGTAATATTTGTAAATTGGCATATCCCGAGACAAAACAAACTTTACATGTAATTGAGTCTTAGTTTTTAGTGTGTTCAAAAATACCTTTAAACAATTATACAAGTGGTATTATTGAGGACACAAGAATAATCAAGAAACAGCTCAAGAAAAAAGTTGAAACTACAGATGCCAATACCTATTTGATACCTATCGATCTATCAAGATTTAATGAACCTCAATACCTCATCAACACCACTCAATCAATCGAGCTTCTGGTATTTTGAATTCCAAAATCAATTTGTTTGGTTCTAAGAAATTAAGAACTAATGTATCAGAACTTTAATATGTATATGTTGGCAAACCATGATCAAAACTTAGAGTCTAGATTTAGGCTGCTCAAAGTATGTGTTTATGTAAAGTTGAAATCGAGTAATTGTAGGAAATTACTATTCAATTTATGCAAGGCTCGATCTCTCGAAAATTAGACTTGATCGATCGAAACTTGTGCAGATTGTTTTTCTGCAAAATTTTCCAATTCAGTTTAAGCCCAGTTTGACGTGTAGGGTTTTATATTTTATATCTAATATAAATAAAAAAAACCCTAGCCACGTTTTAGAGGTGGTTGTTGCTGTGTGTGTGAATCTCTTGTGAGAATTAGAGGTGTTTGCCTTCATACATATATAGGGTTATCAAGATCAAGATCGAGAGCTGGGTGATCGTTTCAGTTGCTGCATAAAGAGCTTAAAGAAAAACAAGTGATATACTTGTAGATGTCGTGGATCTGAGAAAGAAGTAGTCCATGTACTCGGAGTTATCACGTGGTCGTGGTAGTAAGCTTTGTACTCGAAATAGTAATAGGATGTTAGTGGTCTAAGTAACTATTGTAAAACTTTAATTCTTTCATAGTGGATTTTTTTTACCTTAAGGATAGCTAGGTTAAATTCTCCCAGGTTTTTTATTGGTTTGGTTTTCTTGGGTTATCATATCGTTGTGTTTTTTATTTTCTACATTGCTTACATGATATGATTGTTATTGTTTTAACCTAGATTTAAATAATTTACCTAAGTAATCACTTAGCTAAATAACTAGGTTAAACAACTAGTGTTTTAAGGGGTTTAAAAACGTACACAAATTTTAGCCCATGATGACAAGGCCTTCTAGGGATTCAAGTATTAGGGTTCAAGAATATATTAAAGATATACTTAGCAACTGTCATCTTATGCATAGAGAGACACAGAGAGATAGTTGCCTAATATGAGTTGCTTTGATTTTTTGTGTGCCTTAGGGTTTTCTACCTCGCTACTTCTAGATCTTTCAAGTGTGGAATAAAGAACTCTACCAAAGCAACAAAAATCAACAGTTGTTGTGGTATTAGTTAGGTACTAGGATCCATGTAAAAGAGAAAACTCTACAATAACAAGTACAATTATGTATTAGAGTTGATACTGGTATAGGTCAACATGTTCTACTGTAGGTAGGTACTTTGGAATAGGTCGGTTGGGGTTAGATTTGTTGTACTTGTAACTTCTTAATTCTTGATTAGTGGATCCTTTGGGAGTGGTGACTTGAAATTCACCCAGTGGGATTTTTTATTGCAAAGCTTTTCTCCATCGTGATAAAATCCTCATGATTTATATTTCACTGCATTCTATTTACTTTGGTGATTTGATCATGCCTTAATCTGATTTGAATGTAATATTGACTAATTAATCAACTTGGGTAATTGAATTAATTAACTAGAGTCAATCTATAACTCAACAAATATATATTCTTTGGGACAAAAATTAAAATGCCAATAATTTAAAATATCCTAAAAGATAAATGCTTTTTAATAAAGCTATGATAATTTTGTAATTTTTCTCTTAGATAAAAAACCACATGATGTTTATATGAGGAGTTTTTTTTTTTTTTTTTTTTTTCATTTATTTTTTATGTAAGTGTGTGCACATGCCTAGATATGTATTTATGTGCAATTAAATTTATTTTTCGTTACTTTTATTTCTAATAGCTTTTTAAGAAGTTAATTTGAAATAATTTAAATAATTGAGGATTCTAGTGAGGGTTTTTTATATATTAGGAAAAGGATTTAATGTAAATGGAATTCAATTTATCAGTAAAAGTATGTAATTTATGTTTTGTTTTGGCGTAAATTTTTTCAACCAAAAATATTTTCAAAGTAAATACCTTCTTTTTCAATGTGTGTTAATAAAAATGCTATAGAAATTTTTTTGCAGTGTTTGGCTCACACTAATGATTACAAATTTGCTATATTTTTTATAGAGATATGAAAAAACATATTTAATTCATCACTTTAAAATATTAATAGAGCATAATTAATAGCAAACTAAAAATGAGAAAATAAAGTTAGAGAAAATTACACTTACAAGAACAGTCAAAATAAGAGTGCAACAAGAAGAAATAAAATCAAACTACCAACTAAACTTAATAAAATAAGAATTATTAGTTAAACATAATACATATTAACTACCCAGTTTATTAATTCTTGGTAGGACTTAACTCATCAATTTGCCTTATTGCACACTTACATTCTCAATTACAAATACCTAAAACCTCCAAATGGACACTTGAATATTATTTTTTGTATGACTTTAAAAGTTTGAGGGTGATTCTTGAAGTTTTGGAGCATATCATTTTTTGTATTTTCATAATTTTGATGGTTTTGGAGTGTAATTTTGCCATTTTAGTGGTTTTATGAGTTATTTGATTATATTGGTGGCTTTGAAGGTATTTATTTTATTTAGGACCTCCAAAACAACATTTGAAAGTTTGATGACAATTTTTGAAACTTTGAGGAATATATCATTGTTATTTTCTATGTTTCGTGGGGGCATATTCACCATTTCAATGGTTGTGGGTGTAAGTTTGTCATTTTGGTGGTTTTATGAGTTACTTGGATATATTGGTGGCTTTGAAGGAAATTTTGTGATTTAGAATGTGTCAATGTTATTTTTGTTATTATTTGTTTTTAAATTCAAAGTTATTTTGGTCATTTTGCAAGTTATGTGGGCCTTCTATTCATTTTGGATATTTTAGGTATATTTTCACTATTTTGGAGGTTTCAATGGTATTTTGTTCTTTTATAGGTTTTCAAAGATAATTTAATCTTTTTAGAGGTTCTAATGGTATTTCAATCCTTTTGACATAAGGGGTTTTTGGTCATTTTGAATATTTTAAGGGCGTTATTCTAAAATGTTCAATTGTATTATAGTAATTTTGAAGGATTTAGGAATAATTTTGACATTATTTTGGTCATATTAGAAGTTTTGGGGGTATTTCTGTCATTTGTTAAGTTTTGTTCTATATTTCATTCATTTAAACATTTTAGGAACATTTTAAACATTTAAATAGTTATGAGGGTATATTTTCATTGGATCTAGTTAACGGTGCCCTTGTTAAGGTACATAATATCACAAGTATTAAAAATATAAAACTTAAAGGGCCTTCAAATGTAAGGAAGGTCTGATCCGCCAACCAATGCCCACTTAAAATGAGTAAAAGGAAGCCTAAGCCTATGAATGGGCAAGTCCTAGGCCTTAGAGAAGGAAGAAGAAGGAAAAAGAAACTTGGCCTAGCCTTTGTGAGAAGAACTCCCAGGGGGCCCAAAAAGGAACTGGACCAAGATACCTTAGAATTGCCAAAACTAGGGGATCCTCAGAAAATGCAAGAAAGAATCAGCTGGGATTTGGACAGCTCAAGGAAGCATGCTTATGGACATAAGGTACAAAGATAGGCATGTCCCATCAGTCACCTACGACTCTAAAAAAGAGCTGATGACTTAGGAATCAACACTTGATAAAAAAAAGCCTGGTACCTCAAGGAAAGCAAGAAGATGAACCATGAAGGAAGGTGGTTGAAGATCTTTTAGCTTGACAGGGATGAATCTACTTATTTAGAGATAAGGACAAAGGGTGATGCAACCAAAAGTAAGGGTCTAAAAAGTTTCATCAAGAAGCTTTGGGAAAGAAGCTTAAAAGTCAACACTCAGGACCCTCCAGAAAAGGAAGGTCGGCTGAAGACTTTTTGGGAGGAAACCTTAAAAGAAGAAAGTAGTGAGAAAATAAGGAAAGAACTAGCCATCAATATTGCTGATATAACATTGGTTCTGGTACCCAAGACAACAAATGGAGGGAATCAATGGCACATCAAAAACCCTAGGAAAGTACTATAAAACCGGGATCAAGCTATCAGCAAAGGGCATTCAGCAACAATTAATCAAAGTAAAAAAGAATCATTAGAAAGAGTGGTAAAACCTTAGAACAATAGAGAAAAGAGGAAAACACTGTGAGGAATCATGAGATAAGTGTTAAAGGATACACTAGGATTCAAGGGGATTCAAACCTTACAAATCTTAAAAGTCTATAAGGAGCTATCTAAGTCTGTAACTTTTGAACTTATTTGACCCTTGTGACATATCCCAGTAGGAAATAAGGTCCAATGTACTAAAGCTCAATATAATGACTTATCACTTTATTTTCTAAGGATCTCTAACGTCTTTGCTTGCTTTTTCTTTATTTCTTTACTATTTCTCAGCCATTTATTTTACAATATATATATATATATATATATATATATATATATATGCATGTATTGTAGGAACCATGTTTTGTGCACAACTTGGTTTATAATCAACCCAATATAGCTGCGGTAAACTAAGCTCAGTCCACCAAACAACAAATATAAAATTCTTTAGGAGCCCAGGATCCTTGATTCCACTTGGGCTTGGGTATTGTCCAAAATAAGAACCCACAGCCCTTAAGAATATTTTAATGGGAAAATGAAAAAGTAATTAACTTTTTTGACAATTTTTTCAAACTTCCAAAAAAAAAATCCTAAAATAAATAATTAATGGATGTCTTAAAGGTGTTTATTAGTAAACTCATTTTCATTTTGGGAATTTTAGGGTATCTGTATCAATTTGGAAGCTTCTGTGATATTTTAGTCATTAGAGAGAGAGAAAAGGGAGGCTTTGGTTCTCTTAAGGTGAAAAATGGTTTACGCTCATTGAGAGGCGTTAAAAATTTTCAGCCCTAAAGAGGGATTTTTTTTTTTTTTTTTGAGGGAAAATGACTTTAACATTACCAGATTTTCCATCGTAACAAACAATCAGGAAAATGTTTTCTAACAAAGCAGACAATATTGTAATTTACGCTATGTTTTACCTAATCTTTTGTATTCTTGATTATATTTTCTACTAGCTTGGCCTCTAAGCTTTTTTCATTAATGCATCCATATGTAACTTCGAATCACTTTCTATGCCCGCATATTGCAAGTTCTTTCTGATCAGCTATCTCAACAACAGTCCAATTGGATGACACCAGTGACTCCTATTTTGTTGGTGTAGGTCTATTATGACTTCTTTTGGATTGCAAGAAAGTCATGAATCATCAAAAATTGACGACGCCTTTTTCATTGCATATATATATATATATATATATATTGTGACACAGATAGATAAGCTGATATTTTAACAAAGAATAGCATAAATTAACCACACCCCTTTGGAATATATAGAATCATTCCAAGACCACAATTTTTTTGTGCCATAACACTAACATGGTAAATTGAGAGTGACTATCTATCACTTTCACATGGATTCACAATCACATTAGAGTTGTGGTGACTGAATAAGTTATGGCACCGTCCTAGATTTTCTCTTTGGAATATCAACATATCCAACTTTCATGCAAAAAAAGATAACCCAATGTAAAAGTTGGATCAATGGGTCACTAGTTCAACCAATGGGTCACCACCAAGTTGCACAGTTAAATATAAATAAATATAAAAATAAGTTTGAGAAATTAAAAAACAAATATGTAAATTGGGAAAAAAAAAAAAAAGGGCATGCCTAAACTCCTTTTCTTGGATCCACCTTACATCAATAACTCAACCCCTAACCCCTACCGCCACCTATAGGTAGTTTTAGACAAGTTTCTTTTGAAGTGAATATTTAAATGTTGTGGTTGTCAAAAACTCAAACTGACAAAAGTTCTTGATCAACACAACTAATTTCTAGGAAAAGGTAAGAAAAAAAAAATCTACAGTGGGAAAATTAGTCAAGTAATTGATGGACAAAGATGGTTGAATAAGATAATTTCATTAAGAAAATCTACATCCCAATGTACAATGTATGAAATAAAAGTTGTTAGGACATATATGTTTCACATGTTAGGAACATATGTCATTATTTATGTAATTGGCTAATCTTTTGACAAAACGCACTTTACTTGTAATTGGGTAGATTTAGGATGTGTTTAACACTTCAAGGAATAAGAGTTCAAGTTCAAGTGTTAAAACCATGCAAGTTTGTCCAAGATTCAAGTGTGAAAGGTGTTGTTCATTAAAGCTCGACAGCTAGCGTCTATCGTGCCTTGAAGAGTTATTCTAGCCCGTGGCTCGACAGTAGCTCGACAGATAGGTATTTGTTGAGGTTTACGAAACTCAAATTTTCGAGTCTATTTTTCCTCCAATTCGTGATTATGTGTTTGGGCTTTCTTCTCTCACAACCCTAGGCATATGAAAGAATAATTTTAAGGGCCGTATCAGGTTACACAACCAACAGCACAATTGCACAAGAGCATAATTTATCAAGTGTGACCAGAAACCTAGTTTGCCCTAGTTCTTGAGAAGCTGCTGTGTTTTGTACACCATAGGGTTTTGTGACCAAGCAACTTCGTGATCTTCCTATGTTGAAGAATAGAAGAACTTTGCAGCCAATCTTCTTCTCTAGTTGGTGATTGAAGTCATGTACTAGGATCCGCGTAATTGGTTAGTCACATACTAGGAGCTATGCATTGAAAATGATAAATTGTCACTACAGAACAAGTCCAATTGGGTATTGGGGTCAGCGTTCAACTGTAGGTTGGCATAAGGTACTGGGATTTCTTTACTTGTAACCGCTTGATGTGATAATAGTGAATTCTCGGGAGTTGTGACCTTAAAATCACCAGGTAGGATTTTTGTCTTGTAGGTTTTTCCCATTTGTAAACAAATCACCGTGTCAATTTATTTTCTGCTGTATACTTTAGTTAATTGGTGATTTGTTTGTGCTACCACGTATTTGCATGTTAATTTGATTAATTAATAAACTTGGCTAATTAATCAATTAATTTATCACAAAGGGTCAATACATTCTTGGCCTATCAAGTAGTATCAGAGCAAACACACTTTGATTATGACTTAATCTTTGTTGTGAGATCCATTGACCCCTGTTTTTCATGGATAAATAACAGTCACTTGTCGTACCTCCTTTATTTGATGGAACTAACTATGCATACTAGAAAATACGCATGAGAGCTTTCTTGCAGTCCTTAGATGAGAAGGTGTGGCAAGCTATGGAGATAGGCTGGACCAAAATGAAGGAAGCGCCAGCCGATTGGGATGATGCAAAGATCAAGGCAGCTAACTTCAACAGCAGAGCATTGAATGCATTATTCAGTGCGGTCACAAATGAGGAGTTCAAGAAGATTTTCTCCATTGAAACTACAAAGGAGGCGTGGACCATTCTTCAAACAATCTATGAAAGAACCAAGGCTGTCAAGGATTCGAAGGTCCAAAGGCTCATTACTAGCTTCAAAGAAATCAAGAAGGAAGAGGATGAGCCATTTGATGAGTTCTATGCCAAGCTTGAGGACATTGTGAACTCAATATTTAATCCTAGGAAAACCATTCATGAACCCAAGATTGTGAGAAAGGTGCTCAAATCTCTGCTTGAGAGGTTTCATGCAAAGATCACCATCATTAAGGTATCCAAGGATATTGACAAGATTTCTCTAACAGAGCTTGTTGGAAATATGCAAATCTATGAGTTGGGTTTGACAAGGCTCAAGAAGTCAAGTAAGAGCAAAAGTATGGCACTGAAGGCCAAGAGTAGTGACACTGATGAGTCTTCTGATGATGAAGATTTTAAAATGAAGTCCTACATCATCCGACAGTCCAAGAAGTTCATGAAGAATGCGATGAAAGCAAATGCAAAGGGCTTTGACAAGGACCATAGACAATCCAGTTCTTCTCAGTTCAAGAGCCAGGACAAAGGGAAGAAGGATGCAAGGGATGAAGGTCAGTACAGTATTCCCTCAGGACCCAAGTGCTTTGGGTGTCAAGGTTTTGAACATATGAAATAGGAGTTCCCAATGTATCTCAAGACCATTGGGAAGAACAAGGCACTTGCTGCTACACTAAGCGACACTGAACTTGAGGATAATTCTGACAATGAGGATGATGGAATTCTGAATGCCACTGCTACTTTCAATTCTACTGAGGGAATTGTTAAAGATGTGGATGAAGAAGAGGACTTGGTAGAATCTAAATTTGAGAAGATGGATGAACAAGATGATATCCATACAATCTATGCAAAGTTATACAAGGTTTCGGAGAAACATGAGAAGTTGTATAGGCTTTCCACCAAGAAACTCAGTGATGTGGAGCTTGAACAAGAACAAATCTCCACAAAGTTTTATGAAGCAAATCAGACTATCGGAGCACTGAGGTTTGAGAACAATTTCTTAGTTGAGAAGACTAAGAAGCTTGAGGCAGAACTGTTCCAAGTGAGAGCTCAGTTGGAGAGGACCTCAAGTGCAAAGCTTGACGAGAAGCTCAGCATGCAAAAAACTACCTCTGATCGAACCGGTTTAGAGTATTATTGTTCTTTTTCTAATATTGCTTTTACTAGTACTACTATTTTTGTTCTTCCTAGTAATAATATTGAAATTGAGAACACCAATGTCATAACTGATTTAGCTAGTGAGAACATAGATAAGGATAAATCTATCTTAGGAGCACCTCATAAGTAAGATAAGAAAGAAGCTAAAAACCTAGGGCTAAGAAGGCTAACTCTCAAAAGTCTAAACAGAAGAAGCAGCATCTCTGTCATCATTGTGGAGCAACCAGTGATACACAACCTAATTGCTATAAGTGGTTAGCCACTCAACAAAGCAACAGCATGATTGCATCGTAAAACCAGAGTCAGTTTCTATCCTCTTTTGCTCCTCTTGGAGATCTTCTTAAAGCCCTCATGTTTCTTTCGAACTTGAACGGTTTCAATTCTTTCCCCTTACTGCCGATTCAAGGCTTTGCTCAAAAGAAAGGTTCTTCCAAGATGTGGAAAGAAAAGGGTTTCAAGTGATTTAGTCACTTTTTCTCTCTCCCCTTCTTGTTTATGGTTTTATATTACTTGCATGTTTTGCTTTACTGTTTTGAGTCAGTCTAGTTTTATGCATTGCTTTGTTTTGTTTAACATGTTTTTGTTTGGTTAGTTTTTTTTTTTCATATAAAATAAAAAAAAAATTAAAAAATCAGAAAAATACAAAAACATTGTGTATTTGTGTACATTGGTACTTGTGTATCTTGGATGGCCATTGAAACAAAGTTTTCTAAACTTTGTCATTTGTAGCTTAGATGAGCATCTTTGTGCACAACTAAGTAAGTGAGCTTTGTGGCTCATGTTTGTGATGAGTAAGGTTAAGTTATCTCTTGTAATTAAAACTCGTATCACTCTTTTTGATGGGAATGACTAAAAAATCCTAAGAGAAAGGTATAAATAACCATCTCACCACTGTTGCCCACCAATCATGAAATGACATCTGTATGCTTCGACATAGCAAAAGTGCAATGTCAAATAGCTTAACATAATTGGGTATTTCTTTTCTATCTCTTATATGCTCATGCATGGTATGCTTAAAAAAATGCAAATAAAAATAAAAGTAAAAAGATCAAAATGATTTATATATGATTGCAAGTGTGTATTCTAGGAGATGTAGAAGTTATAGGATGTACCTTGAAGATGATAGTCTCCATCAAACAGTTATGATTGTGTGTGAGTTAAAGTGATTTTCTCATATCTCAAATTATAATAACATGTATACATTTATGCAATCTTGCGATGTTTTTCACACACAACACGCAATATTCTTTGCTACTTTTGTTACATGTGCATGTACAATGTGATTTGGCCATCATAAGATTTACAGGTGTTAATGTATGCTCACTAAACTATCTTAACTTATTTTTGAAATATAAAATTGGTTAGACTTGTTTAGTGTGTGTGTGTGTGTGTGTGTGTTTTTTTTTTTTTTGGGATCTATGTGCTTCACAATGTTTGTTAAGAGAAGTTTTTGAAAGATCAAAATGTTGGTTAGATCCTTGGTTGAGTTGCATGCTTGATTGCATTCGTGTCTATGTTTTTCTCTTCTTTAAAAAACTATTTTAAGCATCTCGACAGCTCCTCGACACCTTTTGACACCTCTCGACACCTAGCTTATCAATCAAGCTCGTTAGTTGTCTCTTATCACAATCTAGACACCTCTCGACAGCTAGGTCGATGGATCAAGAATCTTTCTGTCTCCTTGATAGCTCTTCCATAGATCCTCGATCCATCGAGCTTTTTTTTGCCTTGGACACCTCTCGATAGATGCATCCTTCGAACCCTTTAAATCTTGACACCTCTCGACACCTCTCGACACCTCTCGATCTATCGAGAATTACTAGGTTTCTATATAAAGGGTCTTCGCGATTCTGATCTCACTTTCCTCGATCTCTCAACCGTTTCACCTCCCAAACATACTTTTCTCTCTCTAAACCTCTTCCTCAAGGAATTTTTGGCCTTAATCAAGTTTTTCTTCACTTGGTAAGTGTCCTAATCTCTTATATTCATGCATTTCATGATTTTTAACCTAAGTTTTTGGGATTTTTGAAAATTTTGGGGGTTTTCAAAATCAAAGAGGTTTTTGCAAAATTTTTGGGATGGGTTTTGTAGTTTTGATTTAGAAACTTCATGCATTATATCTCATTTACATTTTAACTATATTGTCATGTATTTTAGATGTGTGCTCTCTGATTGTGTGCCAGTAGGACTGAATTGGGCTGAGCCCATGATGCAATTAGATTTGCATGTTATATGTTCATGCATTCCCATGCATACATTCTTTCTTTTCAATATATTTTGATATATTTGAACTACTTAGGACTTTTCTAATTGTCTCCTTCTCCCTCTCCTTCTCTTCTATTTGCATTAATCTACATCTATGGCACCTAAACGTAAATATACTTCGTCCTGGAATCCTCTACATTCCAGGGCATCCACTTCTTCCGATCCTACCCCCTTCCGGTTCCATGATGAGAAGGCCAAATCGGACTTCTTTGAGAACATTTCATGACGAGGCATTCATTCAGAATGCCAAGTCATTTTGTCGGAATTCTTCGACACTAACCTATCCACTATCATTCATAGTAAAAGTTAGGAGTCATTGTGTGACATCCTAGTCACTTGTCCATCCGTGCTTATCTAGAAGTTCTACTCCAACATGCATGGATTTGATTATTCAGTACCTTAGTTTTCCTCTCATGTTCGAGGTCTGCGCATCGTGGTCACTCCGATTCTTGTAGCTGACATGCTCCATGTCCCTAGGGTAGCGTATCTTAACTACCCTAGTTATGATCGGCTTAAGATTGTGTCTAAAGACGAGCTTATGTCTGCATTCTGTAAGTGCCCTTTGAATTGGGGTGAGCTTTAGCTCACTTATTGTTCGACCTTTGCTAAAGGTCCTAGGTTCTTGAATATGGTCATGACTTTTGTGTTACATCCCTTATCTCGTTATAACTCTATTACAGAGCCTCGTGCTTAGTTTTTACTTTCCCTTCTTGAGCATCTTAGTATAGATTTTTCCTTTCATTTCATTCTTTCTATCATAGATATATATAAGGATACGACGACTCATGATAAGCTCAACTTCCCTTTTGCTATCACGAGGCTCTTACACCATTTTTCTGCTCCCTTCCCTGTTCTGACCATTTTTCTACTATGGGTGTTATAGATGTCGCTACCGTTAAACGGAGCGAGGAACAATTTCGATTGAGGCAATCTAGGTCAGCAGCTCCTCCCACTCCTTCTACTCCATCCACATTCACTTCCTCTTCTTCTACGATCGGTGTGACTCTCAAGGACATCATGGCACAGCTTCAGTGCATGGATCCTTACCTAAACACTCTTAGAGATGAGTTGTGTCAGGTGAACACTGGTGTAGGTCGTATTGCACGACGACAGGCGGTCATGGGTGGCTTCGTTGCTTCTCATCCACCTACTCCAAAGGCTTTTGAAGATGAGAATGATGTTGATGATGCTACTGTTTTCTATGGTGAGGATGATGGAGATGCTAGCTCTTCCAGTGCTGACAAGATGTCTACTTGATACTCTTACCCTGTGTCACTCGTGACAAAAAGGGGGAGTAGTTTTGGTTATGAGAGTAGTCATAGTTAGGGGGAGAGTTAGTATAGGAGATTTTGATATTTTTGTTAGGGGGAGTGTTGATATTGAGGGATGTAGTGAGGATACTTGTATTTTTTCTTTTCTTTCTACGTTAAATACATTATCTCTTGTATATGGGTCTTGTGATCATTTTGACATACATTGTACTTATCTTCTTTATATGTTGTTGCATGTATGTTTTTCATCTACCCTTACATGTGTTGTTTCTTTTCTCTTTTTATGCACATGCTTCTCATATATTGTATGCAATCTTCTATTTTTGTTTCACACAAAGATACCTTGATGAGTTTTGTTGTGGTTTTCTCACGAATTGCCAAAGGGAGAGATTGTTAAGACATATGTGTTTCACATGTTAGGAACATATGTCACTATTTATGTAATTGGCTAATCCTTTGACAAAATGCACTTTTCTTGTAATTGGGTAGATCTAGGAAGTGTTTAATACTTCAAGGAGCAAGAGTTCAAGTTCAAGTTCAAGTTCAAGTGTTAAAGCCATGCAATTCTGTTCAAGATTCAAGTGTGACCAAAAACCTAGTTTGCCTTAGTTCTTGAGAAGCTGTTGTGTTTTGTACATTATAGGGTTTTGTGACCAAGCAACTTCGTGATCTTCCTGTGTTAAAGAATAGAAGAACTTTGCAACCAACCTTCTTCTCTAGTTGATGATTGAAGTCGCCTACTAGGATCAGTGCAATTGGTTAGTTACGTACTTGGAGTTGTGCATTAAAAAAGAGATATTTTTACTATAGAACAAGTCCAATTGGGTATTGGGGTAAGGGTTCAACTGTAGGTTGGTATAAGGTACTGGGATTCTTTTACTTGTAACTGCTTGTTGTGATAATAGTAAATTCTAGGGAGTAGTGATCTTAAAATCACCGGGTAGAGTTTTTGCTGTGTAGGTTTTCCCCATTCGTAAATAAATCACCGTGTCAATTTATTTTTCACTGCATACTTTAGTTAATTGGTGATTTATTTTTGCTACCACGCGTTTGCATGTTAATTTAATTAATTAATAAACATGGCTAATTAAACAATTAATTCATCACAAAGAGTCAATACATTCTTGGCCTATCAAAAGTGAATGCAAATTCTTGCTCGCTCTCTTGCTCATCTTTCTCAATATTTCTACATCCCCTCCCAAGTGGACTAACTCCTCCTTTTATCCCCTCCCCTCCCCCCTCCTTCCACCTTTCCAACTGTGCATTTCTTGGCTGGATGATTGAAGATGCTTGTCCCATCAGACACCTTTCCTACCATTCCTTGATCATGAAATAAGACTTTAGGAGTGTCTCTACTGTTTAGGCCAATTGTTCATCATTTAATGGGGTTGACATTAGGTAAGAACACTGTTGATACCCATTATCACGACATAGTTTTTTACAAGCCCAATTCATGTATTATGTTTTATTTTATTCTTTTGAGCATAACCTAAGCCTATGCGGCTTATTGGGGAAATTGAGAAAGTGTGGTTTGGAGGGTATGGGTCGATTCCTTTCTGAACTTTTGCTTGAGCCTAGCCCATGCGTGCTACCAAGTGAGCAAGGGACATTAGTAGCACCTCAGGCTCATGAAGGAGGTCTTATACCTGAAATTTTCACCTTAAAAGAGTCTTTATGCTCTGGCTTATTGTGGCCTAACTTTTCTGCTTTACCATATTTTGGCCTACAACATATAGCTAACACTAAGTGGTTGGCCTTGTCTACTGCAACAACCAAATGTAGACTCCAAGGGCCTTCCAAATTTGAGAAGCATCAGCCCATGAATTTCAGCTATTCCATTTCCCAAATCATGTTAAAATCATGCCAAACACTTCCCTTAACAAAAGCAACCCAAGCCAAAACACCAAATTTGTATCATAGGAAATAAAAGCCTCTTCCACTACTCAAAAACTAGTCATTAGCAATACTCCAAACCCTATATAAAACTCTCTCTTTAGTTAACAAATGAACCAACCACGTTTTCCTTATAGAGCTGAAACTTGAGAGCAAAAACTCATTAAGCCAAGAAACATTCTTACAATTCTGAACATTAGGAGTGAAAATATGGGTACAAGGGAACCTTCCCTCTCTTTCTCATAACCTCTTTCAATTTCCTCTTCTCCCTGACTGTGGGTTGAAGTTTTAAACTTGTTATGTTTTTATGCTTTTTATACACTTTTGTTAAGCCCATTCAACCAGCTACCATTCACGCAATTCTGAAGCATAGGGGTGGAAATATGGGTGCAGGGCAACCTTCCCTCTCTTTCTCACAACCTATCTCAATTTCCTCTTCTCACTGACTGTGGATCAAAGTTTCAAACCTGCTATGTTTTTATGCTTTTCTTGCACTTTTGTTATTAGCATTTTGATTTTCTCTTGTCAAAGCACCATTAGCCTTTTGTTCATTATACATTTGGAATTTTGGGCTTAATTCTTCACAATAAACACCTCTAAAGAACCCAAGGGGAGATTTGGGCCGTTCTCGCATTATCGACCCTTGTCACAGAAACGTCCTTGACATTTTGGCGACTCTATTGAGGACTTAAGCAGCTAAAACAAGAGAAGTCATGTATCGGAAGATGCAAATCCTGCAAAAAGATGGTGTTTCTCACACCAACTTGTCATTCTAAGAGAAACCGTACGATACTTTGCCACACAAGAAGAGCATGGTGAAGTTGAGCTTAAATAAGTTCTATCCTTAGCCCATTAAGTTGCTAGAGATGCTCTAAATCATGTGACGAAATCACTCCAACCTCCGGAAGCCACCCAAGAAGTGAAGGATGGAGGGAGAATCAACTTTCTTATTCAAGGAAAAATTTTCTTCCACTCATCTATATTATTATTTTAAGCTATCATTCTTATGGATGAATCATTCTATATCTCTTGCTTTACATGATATTTGTGGAAAAAAAAATTTGTAGGTTGAAAATGTAAAAATGGTGAGCCACAAGTCCAACCATGAAGGGAATGACGGCTCCAATCAATAATCAACAATGCAAAGCTCTAAACATCAATTTCATACCAAGAACCCCAACGTCAATGGCTAAAAGTTGATCCTCAACATCTTCTCAACATGTGTGTCCTTTATTGTTGAGTTGTATTGTTGCTAAGTTAGCACCATGCATATATGGGGGCTGTTGTGGGTGATTGACTCGTTTTGGGACAAGTATAGTTGATATTGTGTGCAACCCTTCGAAGCTAGATATTTTTTGTGTCACCGCTAAATAAAGTCTTCGTCAAATTTCTAAAGGTCATAGCTAAGCCCACCATAAGTCGCTAGATATTCAACACACCAAGTCTTCAAGTAGCGACATTTCATAAACCAAGTCTTGAAGTCATACGAGCAATATGTTATTGTCAAAGCACACTTAAGGTAAGACTCTCAAGCTTTCTCTTTACTAATTCATCTTTTTTATATATTGCTTGAACCATTTCAATCCTTCAATTTTTTTTTTAATCAAAATATTTTCTACAAGTTGTTTGTGCTAATGCTTAGCCATGACTATCGTTCACTAATATAAATCATAACTATTCTAGGAGACAAAGTGAAAACCTTCTCGGAGCATCCAACAAAGAAGGAAAGCTGGACTCGATTTCCTCTCATCAAAGCCGTGACATGTTCATGCACTCTAAGCTATGACAAGTTCACACATCCAAAATCACGGTCAATCCCCGCACGCTAAGCCTTGGCATGTTCATATATCTCAAGTCATCACAAGCACATGCATTCCAAGCCATGCCAACACTTTAATCATTCTTGAGTTTAAGATTATGCTTGAAGAGGGAAGCGCCAATGTTGGCATCCTTAAGAAAATTTTTCTTGTCACTCTACTCTTGCAAGGAGAATTCCTAAGTAAGCCTAATGGTAGGAGGCTCAGTACACACCTTTGAAGAATGTTTTGCTAGACCTCGCTCTAGATATTAATTTCAAATAGCTTATAAGCTCAAAAATGCAAAAGTGGTGAGCCATAAGTCTGACCGGGAAGGGAAGGAAGGCTCCATCCAATAATTAACAAAGCAAAGTTCTAAACCTCCATTTCAACCAAAGAACCCTTCACGCACTGAGCATATGGGAGCTGTCATTGGTGATTGACTCATTTTAGGGCCAATATAATTGTTGTTGTGTGCATCCCTTCGTAGCTGAATATTTTATGGCGTCTCCACTAAATTAAGTCTTCACCAAATAGCTAAAGGCCATATAGCTAAATGGCCCACTACAAGTCGCTAGATATTTCATATACCAAGCAATAAGGTTGCAACGTTCCACTCCAAGTCTTGAAGTCATACAAGCGATTAACAATCATCAAATCACACTTAAGTTGAGACTCTCAAGCATTATCTTTGCTAATTCATTTTTTTTTATATATATTGTTTAAACCATTTCAATACTCTAGACTTGTAATCAAAATATTTTCTATAAGTCGTGTATGCTACATTGCTTAGCCATGACTATCATTTGCTAATATAAATCAACTTTGCACTTAGGGTGAAATGGAAACCTTTTCAGAGCACCTAACGAAGAAGGAAATCTGGACTCAATTCCCTCTCACTGAAGTCGTGACACACTCATGCACACTAAGTTATGACGAGCTCACGCATCCAAAATCATGGTCGATCCACACATGCCAAGCCATGGCATGTTCATATGTCTCAAGTTAGGATAGACGCATGCCTTCCAAGCCATTCCAACACGTTAATCATTTTTGAATTCAAGATTATGCTTGGAGAGGAAAGTGTTAATGTCACCATCCTTAAGAAAATTTCTCTTGGCATGCACCTTTGAAGTATGCTTTGCTAGAGCTCGCTCTAAACATTGATGTCAAATAGCTCAGAACATCGCAAGTTGGTTGCTAAAAATCCATTCCAAATATTTTTGAGTGGAATCTTAGTACAATGTGGAAACTTGGAATAAGCAGCATAGAGGCTAGTTATAGAAATTATTGAGCTAAAGATGCTAAAACCCTAAACCAACGTCTTTAATGCTTAGCCCATCATTATCCCAGAGTTAGAAGTCAAGCAAGCAAAGTATGGAGCCGCTGTTTGAGGTACCATGTATCTTTGACAAAGAGGCTAACCAAAGCATGAAAAAGAAAAATTGTTGTGTTGGGAATGAGGCAACCCTATACTAACATCTTCGATATTTAGCCTATCATTGTCCCAAAATTAGAAGTCAAGTTAGTAAAGTATGGAGTTTCTGTTCGCGGCACAACATATTTTTGTCAAAGGAGAATAATACTCTGCCTTCCATAAAGCAGATTGGGGGACCCCATTTTTGGAATTCATCTTGGAGGAATATGGAGAGTACTAAGGGAGGATTCCACTAACAACTCTTAGTGGTGGGCTACCATTGGTTTGAAGCAACCAAATTCGCTAAAAGTCACTGCACTTCCAAGTGCACTCCAACCTCATACTCACATATCTTATAAGCCTTTAAGACATGAGTGTTTCAAAGTGTTCCACACTTGGGGGCTTTATCTCATCGGACTTATCCATCCACCCTTGAATGGGTGCTTTTGAGTCTTTGTCGCACTAAGTAATTCACTAAGTGGGTGGAAGTAATTCCACTCAATAAAAGCAATGGTAATGGTTGTAGCCAACTCCATACAAGAGCATATCTTTCATCTCTTCGACATCTCTCGCAAGATCATTAGTGACAACAATATATCTCACTCGTACCAATTTTTGGAGGCAAGCCCTATAAAATATTAGGAAGCTGACGAACAATCATATTATCCAAGCATGGTAAAACCCCTACATGTGAAGGCGCAAGGCCTTCAATAAGGTAGGGAAAACCAATGCTTTCTCTTAATGCAAAACCTTGCGAAGTGGCAAGAAAGCCAAAAAATTACTCTTATGGCAAAATCTCTATATGTGAGGGCAAAAAACAAATACTCTCAATAAGGTGGAGAAAGACAAGGCAAGCGAGATGTTTCATTACAGCAGTACCCCTACCTGTGAAAGCCCAACTAGCCTTTGACAAGGTAGGAAAGTCTGTACATCCTCAAAGGTAAACCCTATCGAATGATTAGGAAACCGACAAGATGTCATATCATTCATACGTGGCAAGACCCCTACTTGCGAGGGTATAATGCCCTCAACAATGTCGAGAAAGCTAACATTATCTTAACAGCAAGCCTTATGAAATAGAAAGTGACAGACCAAAAATGTATCAACTCCTTGTGAAATATTAATTAATTAATTAGCCAATTTTATTAATTAATCAAATTAATATGCAATATACATGGAAGCACAAACAAATCACCATATAGCTAAATATGTAATGAAAATTAAATGACACAGTGATTTGTTTACGAATGGGAAAAACCTATTTGGCAAAAGCCCCACAAGGTGATTTTAAGGTCACCACTCCCAAGAATTCATTATTATCACAACAAGCGGTTACAAGTAAAGGAATTCTAGTACCTTATACCAGCCTATAGTTGAAATCTTACCCCAATACTTAATTGGACTTGTTCTGTAGTGACAATCTCTCCTTGTATTGCACGACTTCCAGTACATGACTAACCAATAGATGCACGGATCCCATTACGCGACTTGATCACTAACTTGAGACGGATGCTGGCTACAAAGTTTTTCTGTTCATCACACGACGAAGATCATGAAGTTGCTTGGTCACAGAACCCTACGGTGTACAAACACAGCGGCTTCTTCAATAGAAAGAAGAACTAGGGTAAACTCGGTTTCCGGTCGCACTTTTCTTCACACTTGTGAAATTGTGCTCTTGTGCAACTGTGAAACCTGTGACAACCCTTAAAATAATCCTTATATATGTTTAGGATTGTGAGAAAAGAAAGCCCAAACATACATTCATGGATTGGATGAAAAACAACTCTAAAAAACTAAGTTTCATAAACCTCGATAGATAGTCATCTATCGAGATAGTTGTCGAGCCACGGGCTTCAGCAGCTTTTATCTCAATAGACACTAGCTGTCAAGATTTAAAATCCAGCACTTTCTTACTTGATTCTTGGACAGACTTGCATGGCTTTAACGCATGAACTTGAAACCTCGTTCCTTGAAATATTAAACACATACTTGATCTACCTAAATATAAATAAAGTGAGTTTTGTCAAAGGATTAGCCAATACATAAAATGTTGACATATGTTCCTAATATGAATTACATATGTCCTAACAATCTCTCCCTTTGGCAATCCGTGACAAAAACACAACAAATAAATGAACATATGAGAGAAGTCATAAATCACTCAACTCATATTCACTTGTTGAATACAATAAAATTGTTCCAAACACAAACTCTTGAAAAACTTTGCAAGAAGAGAGTTCATGGCAAGAAGACTTTGACAACCTATATTTTTGAAACACTTTAAACAAAACTCATCAAGGCATCTTAGTGTGAAATAAAAATATAAGATTGCATACACAAATAAGAAACATGTTCATAAAGAGAGAAAAGAAACAACACATATAAAATTAGGTGAAAGAACTGTAATAACAATATCAAATGTTTGTATATCAACAAGTACAAGGTTTGCTATCACAATATGATCACAAGATCTAAGTTACATGAACAATGTATCTAAAATAAAAAGAAAATAAAAAGATACATAAGAATCCTCACTACATCCCTCAAGATATGAACACTTCCCCTAACAAAAATCTTCTATACTAACCCTCCCCTTATTAGTATGACCACTCTCATATCCAAAACTACTCCCTCTTTTTGTCACGAGTGACAAAGGGTAAATATATCAAGTAAACATCTCATCAACACTGGAAGAGCTAGCACCATTATCATCAGCATCAGAAACATCACCATCACTATCATTGTCCTCATCCTCATCCTCATCCTCAGAAGCCTTTAGAGTAGGAGAAGGAGAAGTGATGAAGCCACCCATGACAACCTGTCGTCATACAATACGACCAACACAGATGTTCACCTGACATAACTCATCATTGAGAGTGTTAAGGCGTGCATCCACGCGCATAAGCTATGCCATGATATCCTCGAAAGTCACACCGCCTGCAAAAGAAGATGGAGTGGATGTGGATAGAGCTATAGAAGCTAGAAGAACTGTCGATCCAGATCGCCTAGAATGTATTTACGCTTCACTTCGTTTAACAGTAGCGGCGTCTATGGTACACATAACATAGAAGTGGTCGAAAACAGGAAAGGGAATAGAAAAATGGCATAAAATCTTTGTGATAGCCAAAGGGAAGATAAGTTTATCACGTGTCACCATATCCCTATACACATCTATGAGTGAAAGAATGAAATCAGAGGGAAAGTCTTTGGTAAGATTTTTAATAAGGGATAACAAAAATCGAGCACGAGGCTCTATAATGGAGTCATAATGAAAGAGAGGATGCAAAACAAAGGTCATAACCATGTTAATGAACCTAGGACCTTTAGCAAAGGCTGAACAAAGAGTGAACTAATGATCACCCCAATCAGAAGGACGCTCACAAAAAGAGGATATATGCTCATCTTTAGACACGATCTTAAGATGATCACAACTAGGGTAGTTAGGATGTGCTACCTTAGGGACATAGAGCACGTCAAATACAACATACAAAGTGACCACGATGCGCATACCTCAAATGCGAGTAGAAAAGTAAGGTACTGAATAATCAAAATTCATGCATGTTGTGGCGTAGAACTCCTAAATAAGCACGGATGGATAAGTGACCGAGAGTCACACAGTGACTCCCAACCCCTACTGTGACTGACAGTGGGCAAGTCAGTGTCAAAGAAGTCCAACAAAATGACTTTGGCATTCCGAATGAATGCTTCTTCTAGAAAAGTTCTTTGAAAAGTCCTTGCGGGCTTTATCATCATGGAACCGAATATGAGAGGGGGTAGGATCAGAAGAGGTAGATGCTCCAGAATGAAAAGGGTTCCGGGACGAAGTGAATTTACATTTAGGTGCCATGACGTGATTAACGTAAGAAGGGGAGAGAGAGAGAGAGAGAGAGAGTTAGAAAAGAACCAACAAGATACCATATAACAAATATAAACACTTGAAGGTACGTATGCATGAAAATGCATGAGCATGTGATATGCAATAGTAAATACATCATGGGCTCAGCCCAATTCATACCTACCAGCACACAATCATTGCAACAAGATAAACACACATCTAAAATGCATGAAACATTGTTACAATACAAATGTGATGCAATGCATGATCATTTAAAACCAGTTTCACAAAGCCTATTCCAAAAATTTCACAAAACTTCTTCAATTTTGAAAGAACCCGAAAACTTTTTCAAAAATCCAAAAAGTTAGGTCAAATGTATGAAATGCATGAAAAAAATGAAGGATTAAGGACACATGCCAGTGAAGAAAAACTTGATCTAGGCCAAAAAATCCTTCAGGATGAAGTTTGGAGTGCGAAAAAAGTGTTTGGGAGGTGAAAAGATTGAAAACAGTCAAGAGAGATTGAGGAGAAATGAAGAATAATCGCATGGATCCAATTTATAGACCTTTTTAATTCTCGACAGGTCGAGAGGTATTGAGAGGTGTCGAGTTTTAAAGGCATGAAGAGGTCCAGTTATCGAGCAGCTATCCAGAGTTGACCACAGCAAAAATAAGCTCAATGGATCGAGAAGCTATCAAGAAGATATCAAGATGGCGATAAGAAAAAGCTAAAGAGCTCGATAGATAGTCTAACTTTCGAGAGGTGTCGAGGAGCAGTCGAGATAGCTTTAAAAATAGTTTTTCTGGAAGAGAAAAATACACAGACATAAATACAATCAAACATGAAACTCAACCAAGGATCCAATCAACATTTTAAGCACTCAAAATCATCTCTCAATCAAGAAAAATGTAAGCACATAGATCCAAAAACACACACACACACATACAACACGTCTAATTGATTTTGTATTTCAAAAACAAGTTAAAACAGTTTAGTGAGTATACATTAACACAAGTAAACCTTGTGATGACCAAATCACATTGTACTTGCACGTGTATCAAGAGTAGCAAAGAATATTGCGTGTGTAAAAATATTGCAAGATTGCATAAGTGCCTCTATGTTATGATGATTTGAGATATGAGTAAATCAATTTAACTTACACAAGATCATAACTACTTGATGGGGACTATCACCTTTGAAGTACATCTTATAACTCCCACATCTCCTAGAATATACACTTGCAATCATATACAAAGCATTTTGATCTTTTTTCTTTTATTTTTCTTTGCATATTTTTCTTTTATTAAGCATATCATACATGGGCATATAAGAGAAAGAAAAGAAATACCTAATTATGTTAAGCTTTTTGATATTACACTTTTACTATGCTGAAGCATACGGATGTCATTTCATGATTGGCAGGCAACAGTGGTGAGATGGTTATTTATGCCTTCCACTTATGATTTTTTAGTCATTCCCTTCAAAAAGAGTGATACGAGTGTTAAGTACAAGAGATAACTTAATCTTACTCATCACAAACACGATCCACAAAGCTGACTTGCTTAGTTGTGCATGAAGATGCCCATTTAAGTTACAAAAGATACAAAGTTTAGAAAACTTTACTTCATTGGCTATTCAAGGTACACAAGTACCAATGTACACAACCACACACTGTTTTTGTTATCTTTTTTTTATTTTTCAAATTTTTATTTTATTTTTATGAATGAAAACAAAATAAAAGAAAACTGAAAAACAACCAAATAAAAACATGTCAAATAAAGCAATGCATAAAAACTAGGCTGTCTCAAAAGAAAGCAAAACACACAAGCAATGCACAAAAAAAAAAAAAAAAAAAAAAAGAAGGAGAGAGAAAAAGTGACAAATCACTTGGAACCCTTTTCCTTCCACACCTTGGAAGAACCTTTCCTTTTGGTGAACCTTTGAACTAGCGGAGAGGGGTAGAATTGCACCCATTTAAGTTCATAAGGAACATGGTCGCAAGTTTCTTGCTGAGACCATGCTGTTGCTCTATTGAGTGGCTTGCCACTTGTAGCAATTTGGTCGAGTGTGTCTAGCTATTCCACAATGATGACAGAGATGCTGCTTCTTCTCTTTAGACTTTTGAACATTACTCTTCTTAGCTCTAGGATTTTTGGTTTCTTTTTTAGCAAGCTTAGGGGGTGCTCATAAGATAGATTTATCCTTGTCTATGTTCTCACTATCTATCACATTTTTAGCATCATCATTCTCAAATTCAATATTAATAGCAGGAGAAATAAAAACAGTAGTACTAGAAGAAGTAATATTAGGAGAAGAAAAATCATACCTTAAACCGGTTCGATCAGAGGCAGATTTTTGCATGCTGAGCATCTCATCAAGCTTTGCACTTGAAGTCCTCTCCAATTGAGCTCTAACTTCGAATAGTTCTGCGTCAAGCTTAGACAAGAAATTGTTTTCAAATCTCAGTGCTCCAATAATCTGATTTGCTTCATCAAACTTTGTGGAAAGTTGTTCTCGTTCAAGTTCCACATCACTGAGCTTGGTGGCCAACCTATACAATGCCTCATGTTTTTCAGAGACCTTGTATAACTTTGCATAGGCTGTGTAGATGTCATCTTGCCTATATGTGAGGGCTTCTTAAAACTAATGAAGTAGCGACCTAGTATAAGTCGGCCACCGGTGAGCCAAGTTTCAATATATATGAGTTGCTGTCTGTGAAAGAAAATTTGCTTATCAAAAGATTACTACAAAAAAATGGCACACAAATAGCAAGACGTGCACTTAGCCAAAACCTGTTTGCAAGGCATGAGAACTAAGCAACATGTCTACTAACTTTCCCAAGCAAAGGCAAAGTCATATTCACAAATTATCCAATCAAGCACAAGTCATTCTCAAGAGATTGAGTGCATATAATCTATCAAAATTATGCTACTTAATCACAAGGTGCACTAGACCCTTCCAAGCAAGCTTTTCCCAACATATTCAAATGTTCACAGCCATACAAGAGTTGTTTTCGCAACAAAAACATGCTCATTGCCTATTGAAGAAAGGTAGAAACTCATTCTCAAGGTACAAAATACAAACTATTCACATTCTTGAGGTACAAATCATTCTTTTCATTCCAAAATTCAAATTACATGTTGAGACATCATATATGTGTTTCTTTGTACAAAATACAAATTGTATTTGCTAACCATGATAGCACAAGTTCAAAGTTTCAACAAATACCAATAAACAGAAGCTGCTTTATACACATAAGTGGGCTATCCACAAAAGCAAAATACAAGAGAATGTGTTTCCAAGGCAGCAGCCCCTATTATACATAACAACCAACTCGAGTTCTCAAAGCTTCAGCAAATTCAAGAAGCAAACGAAATGAAAAGAAAAGGGGACTCAAAGAAGATCAAGACTTGCAACAATATCTGAAGCTATCATATTCAGAACATTTGCTTGCAATTGATCTCTTTGTGAATTTATGGCTACAAGTTTCTACCTATTCACAAAAATCTAGTTGCCAAAGAGATACAAGTTGAACTTTCAAGCATCACTTGAACCATGTATCGACAATGCAATAGAGGTAGTAGAGAAGAAACTCTACAATCGGCCTATCCTCAATCAAGTTCTTAATGACATCCCTTCATTCAAACAGCCACTCCTCGACCAAAGGAACAAATCAAGTCTTATCCATTTTCATTACCATAGCCACTCTGTAGTCATTAAAAAGGAAAGCTCCATGTTTGTTATTTTCTTCCTCACCAGGCTCAACCAAAGAAGCCTTACAATCCTTTTAAGGTGAGCTAGGAGTGACAAGACTAGACAAAAGAAACTCAATTTCAACTCAAACACTCGATTTTACAAAAATTTATGATGTTGTCTCTTAACATTGGAACTTAAAGTGACCTAGCCCTGTGCACAGACAGCAAGACGACAAGTTCATTAAAAGTCTAAAGCCAATAAGAAATAGGCCAAAAAGGGTTCAAAGTTACTAACGGTAGCCGCGATTCCATCTATTGTAGCTCTATGTTGCTATTTGCAGCAGCTTCAACCTTAGAAAATAATGCATTAGTAATGAGATTGGCCTCGTGGATGAAAGTCCCAACGAAGTCACCACAATTGCCTAAGCCAAGATCATCCTACTTGAAACCATAGTATGATATGCTCAATATACTATTACATGAAACCAAGAAAAGAGAAGGAAGAAGATATGTGACTTACCAAGTGAGTTACAAGTTCTCGCTCAACAATTGCGTAATCTCCCAAAATACATTTATTCTATGTAGAATGAAGAAGCATCACACTCAGCAACTCCTATTGGCATGACAAGAAAGGGTGGCAACGAGTTTTGACTTGCCATAACAGATCTAGACTTGCCAAAAAAAATGGTGGCTTTGTTCTCAAACAAATGGAGCTACTGTATGTGCACCTTCTTCAATATGTAAATAATGATAGCTACGACATCACCATAAGCAAAAGCATCTAAGCATAGTGATGTTTCATTAAGCAGCATTTTTTTATATAGCCATGCAACAAAGAAGAACCTCTCACTTGCTTACAAGTTCTGTTGTTCATCACTTTTAGCATACACAACAACTATCTTACAAGGCGTCATCGCATGCCATCATGGTCTATTTTGCCTTATCAAGGCCCTAGATGTAAGGGCTATTATGAATGGGTAGCACCCTGATCAAAGAATAAACACTCTATGGAATCATCAATCTCGACACCAAAACTCTCTAGTAACAAAGCTATGGAACACATTTTTTACTCAATGGTCTCAACACTTGATGCTTTACAATTATCAAGCAGCCAAACAGGCAATGATAATACTCTAAGTATGAAATTTCTTGCGTTTAAGTAAGCCTATGCTTTTTCAACACTCGACTACCTTATTCAGCTTTAAAAAGGTCACGTCTTGATGCATAATGCTTGGAGTGAAGAGAGGGAAAGTCGTTGGGTGCACTTCTCCAACCCTTTTATGGTTGCCAACAACTTTGTCTTCTACGTCGCACAATCAGTAACACCTTCGCTGTCTTAATGTTAACGCCCATCCCAACAGTATCCCAACCAACATTTCCTCATCATTACAACAAGCATGAAGTGATAACAACTTGCAACTTGCGACTCTACATTATTATTCGCATTCGCCACAAGGACACAATACTAGGGGCTGGCAGCACATACATTAGCAATGTCACACCCCTATACTACATCACCAAGTGATTCTTCACTTCATTCCATCTCAAGTAAGCTGTCCTAAGGTGGCCAGCAGTCAAGCAACTCAAATATTGAAGCATCCCCAATGTGATCCAATTTGTATATAGGTTCAAGGTAGCCTCTCATTCAACATTATTTTCTCTTATAGAGGCAAGTCAAAATAACAGTCAATTATCTACTAATTCTGCTTCCAACACGATGACCAACTCAAAGTCAGGTATAGCCGCATTGCAAACTAATTTCTATGCCTTGCAACTATTAGAATCAATGGGAATCATCCTCGACACGAGCTTTGGCATCAATGAGAGCCATGGATCAACCTCATAAGTTGATACCTCTCAGTGGGTCTGTGATTTCTCAAAATATAGCCATCCTACACAATCCAAGTATATCCAAGAGATAAGTAAACAAAAAAAAAAAAAATTAGCTCACTAAGGTATGCGTGACATTTGACTTTATCAAGCTTGCAAAAGTATGGATTCAACACCATATCGCCACATTTGGCATAAATCTCTTATAACAAAGATCCTCATTCCTCAGTGATGAATGTTCCTTTCTCTTCTTCATTGACATTGGTTCAAGAAAATCAATGCTAGAAAATCTTACAACCATAGTTATGGGCTGCCGCAAATCTTCATTTATGTTGTTGGCAAAACAACCTTGGCCCTTGCCAATCGATTCTCTATCGCCTTCGACAATAGTGCTTTGTTGAGGATGGTGGACAACGGCAAGCTTAAAGAATGTTCCAATGGAACCCTTTCGCTCTTCATCAATAAGGATCTCCTCCATTTTGCAACCGCCATCACACTACCCCCTTGGGTTTTGGCCACATAGGTGTAGGATTGAAGGTGGCTACAACAAGACTTGAGAAGATCCGATGAACTGGAGAATTTTTTTAAAAGAAAATAAGAAAGAATTGCAAGAAATTGATATGAAGAGTTTTATGAAAAAGAAAGAGGGCTAAAGCTCTTGGAAAAATATTCCATACCAGGACTTATGAAGCTAAAGAGGAACTAAGAAAAGAATGTGGCATGATATGCTTGGAGCAAAATACTTTTGGAACTTGAAGTGGCGTGAAAGCCAAAGTCACAGGAAAGAAAGAAAAAAAGTGGCTGCATCTCACCTTCCACTTTCTTTAAATAAAATCTCTTCGGCAAAGCACTCATGCAATTGCAATTACCAAAAGGGACCTACTATATATTCTTCAATATGGGTTAAGGCTTAAGTCTAAGGCCTTGATTATTTGTCATGACCCATGGGCTTTAACTAAACGCCTATGCAAAAACATTGCCAACATAATCTCCTTTGGCATCTAAGTCATGCAAAGATTAACAATCGGCAACCATCTTTGGTCCATGCCACATTCAAGCTTTGAAATATTTCAAAGGCATACTTTTTCACGAATTAAGAGAGTGAAGATTCATGACACACGGCCTGGGTCCACTCATCATAGATTTATATTAGGAATGTTATTCCTAAAAAGCAATCATAGAAAGCCAAAAAGAAGTGAGAAAGCTTCATGAAATTAAAGGCGCCTAAACCATCCTACAAAGAAATTGAAGTTGCATATGGGAGTGAAAGGCAAGGAGCATTCCGGGTTGGACCTTGTAGACACTCAATTTTGCACCCATGATTTAATCAAAAAAGATTACTAGAGTAACCAATTGTATCCCTAAAATTCATGATTGCATTACAAACATTAATTCATTCATTGCATATCATAAACATGATTTTGAGATTCTAATGGTCACAACGGTATGCTCGGTTTCCAAATCGAATGGTTGGATCGAAAGATATTGCATGATCAAGTTTGCACGGTCAGTATGCATTGTGTCTAGGTAGAGTTGACCATGCATGATTAATTTATATTAATTCTAATTGGTTAAACAATTAAAATTAATTAAATAATTTTGTGATTGGTTGTTAGATAGTGTTTATAATATTGCTTGCATAGGAATAAAGGGGATAATTGGATAGCAATAAAATTGTGGATAATCTGAACTTTATCAATATTTATTTTAGAGTATTTACCTACAAGATAATTGTTGTTGAAAAGACCTGAATTATCCTGTAAAGAGATAAAAATCTTAGAATACAGATTGAAAACACGTGTAAGTGCAAGGCTCGATTCAAGAAAACCTAAAAAAGGAGTCCAAAACGTACCCAAACACGAAAGTGCGATCAGCGTCCAAGAGTACCATTTGACACTTTTGGAGTGCCGATTGGCACTTTCAAAGTGCCGAATTGCACTCTCTTGGGCTTTAGCCCAACACTCTTTGGGTGACAATAAGGCACATCTTTTTTCGACTTTTTCGCAGAAGGGTGCATCCTAATTCACATTCTACCCGTCGTTGCTTATTTTTTAAGCACTCTGGCCTCTATAAATAGAGGAGGGATCTCAAAATTCAGCACACTCTTTGACACATTTTTTTTTTTTGGGGAGAGAGACACGTTTTTACACTCTTAAAATACTCATATTTCTGACTCCCCTTTTTGATATTCCCTCTCTTAAAGCTAAGGTTTTCAGGTTTCAAAGATAATTGCATAAATTTCTTTGAATCTTAAAATATCCTCTCAACAAGAAGAGTGCTTCATGCAACAGGTTGTTTCTTATTAATGCTTTCTTCTTGTGTTTCTCTTTTTGTGATGATGCATGTTTATATATATTTATAGTTTAGTTGTTTCAAATATTCATATCAAGAGTTGTCAATTTGTTTTGTTGAAACATGTTCTTAATTCTTTTTATTATTGTTATGATCCCTTTCTTAGTTTCAAAAATCTGCATGTTACCACTTCTTTTTCTCAAACAAAAACCGATCTACATCTTCCTTAGATGTAAATTTGAATTTTTCTCAAAACAAAAACGGATCTGCATCTTCATTAGATGCAGATCTAAATTTTTCTCAAATAAAAACTGATTTGTATCTTCATAAGATACAGATCTATTTTTTTAACATAATAGATTTTGGAAGTAAAAAAGGATCATGAATGGTTGTGTGTGTTGGGTTTGTCTTATTTAATACGTGTAGCATGAATTTATTTTATGAATGAAATTCTCTTCTCAAGAAATCTTTTTCGTATTTTTTTGAACATAAAAAACAAATCTAATTTTCTTTTAATACACAAATTTCATTTCTCTTTATTATTATAAAAAAAATTGATTTTTTTACATAAAAACCAAAAACCAAACTTTTCTTTAGTTCCCAAAACAGATCTGATATTTTTAGTAAAAAAAAACCTTGTTTTATTTAATAAGAAAACAGATCTGATTTTTTTTCACAAAAACTATTTTTTTTACATATACAAAAACAAATCTAATTTGTCTAAACCAAAAACAATTTTTTTTTTTAATCACAAAAATAGATTTGAACTTTTTTACAAAGAAGAGTATGCATTCATAAATAAATTCACGTGATTTAGTTTTGTTCATATGTGCTACATGTTATTCATAGCATGCATAGGAGAGGTACATTGGTCACGAGAGTCTAGAAAATCAGACTCTATCTGGGCAGAATGGGTGCCTAACAACTTCTCATTCTGTTACCTAGCCTCCAAATTTAGTTCTTTTTGATAGGTAGATCTATGCCTTGTCTTTTCTTTTTTTCTTTTTTTTTAATTTTTTTTAATTTTGGGTAGACTGTAACTA
This sequence comes from Castanopsis chinensis, assembly GCA_032878915.1. NCBI lineage: Eukaryota > Viridiplantae > Streptophyta > Magnoliopsida > Fagales > Fagaceae > Castanopsis > Castanopsis chinensis. The sequence goes on along the minus strand of JAVQMG010000076.1, from coordinate 96,348 downwards.
GGACAAAAGGCCATATATCTTTGGTAGTTTATAACTAGGACCCAAAGCCATGTAATTTTCAATTTATCAAACATGTATACTTTTTTATTCAATCAATGACAAAAGAACAATTCAGTCATGTATTTTATATTTATTTTTTCTTTTTCTTTTTTTAAAATAAGTGGCAACTCCACGCCACTTACCCAAAAAGAGAGGTGCCCTAAAAAACACTTCAAAAATCTCTCTTTTTTGAGAGGCACTTTCGAGGTCTCTCACAGACCTATCATTTGGTTACAACTTGAATTCTTAAAGGCTTCAATATTGTGATATATCTATAAACAAGCTCCATCGACTCGTATCTTCTCACCAAAAAATAGAGCATTTAGGTATGCTAATTCCCAAACCCGCAACATCTACAAGAAATGAGAAACATCAACTACTCACACGCATGCCGCAAGCGCCACGCACACTCGGGGAGCTAATGTTGATACCCATTTTCGTGACACATTTTTTTACAAGCCCAATTCTTGTATTATATTTTATTATATTCTTTTGAGCATGACCCAAGCCCATGCAACTTATTGGGAAAATTAAGGAAGTGCTGTTTCCAAAATTTGTCCGTACTTTTGAACTAGATTTCTTTTGCCTTCATGAATCTAATTACTTCAGTATTACACTATTTCCCCTCTTTGTGTGTGTGTGTGTGGGTGCGCGTCTAACTGCCAATAACAATATGACATTTTTTCTTGTCATATGTGATGCATGCATATAACACTTATATTTACTTTAAAAAAATTCAGATTCTACGTTGTATTTTTCGAGATTTAGTTTTTTTTTTTTTTTTTTTTTGTGCCTTTATAAAATTTGGTTTCCTTAAAAACTATTTTATCCTCATTGTAAAGTTGTAATTTACAACTATTTTGTGTTGGCTTTAATTCCGTGCCAAATTTAATTGTGATTTTGTTCAATCTTTTGTACCATGTATTTTAGGTGGGATTTATTTGTAAGGGTTGTGTGTGTGAGAAAGAGTATGAAGATTCAAGGCAATATTGAAGACTAAAGAAGTTTTCATGGGTAGCTCGCGAGTAGCCTTCCCATGAAGTGAAGCATGTGCTCAGCACAAAACTGAAATGCGAAGAGTTAAGACAGATGATGACAATTGGTTTTCGCGAGTGTCTCGCGAATAAGACCTTCCCGCGAGATACCCGGAAACAGTCTGTTTTGCTATTTTGTCATATTTGCTCCACTACATCCTTATACACACTATATATACCATCATTACCCATATATTGAGTAGAGAGCTTTTTAAAGAGAAAATTCTAGCTACAAACCCTTGAGAGTTAGAGATTGTCATACCCACAATCCTCTACACCATCTATTGTGTTTTTCCTCTACTCCTACCGCTCCATATCCAAATTCTTGAGAGGTTGATAGCCCAAACACTTACCACACCCATATTGAGTGTCTAGTGATGTTTTGGTGTTGCTAAGAAGCATTGGAAGAAGCCAAACTTTGACGGATGCAATCGGGCGCATTGCAGAATCCGGAAACCTAGACAAGACATGGTTCTGAGAAGCCTTGTTGGAGTAGGAGCTTGGAGAGCTTAGGTGCACTAGGTAGATTAGGCTTGGAGGGTCTTTTGCTATTCGTGTATCCTAACTTATTATCTAGTGGATCGATTTACCGCTTGGAGGGCGGCACAGAGGTTTTTCGCCGAGTTCTTCAGTTTCCTTTTCGATAACACATCGGCATTTATCTTGTGTTTGCATTTCTCTTCCCTACTCTTTTAGTTTTCATTTTACTGCTGTGTTATGATAAATATGGCTTAGAGTAGTTGTATTGTTTGTTCACTCGCATTTACTCTATTCTACACTTAGTTTAAGTTAGAGTAAAATCAACCGAGTTGTAATTTATTAATTTGGGGTTTAAATAGCTCTTGTGTTTTTAACACAAATCCCAACTCTCACTCTTATAAATCCAACAAAAGTCTGTTTTGATCATGTGCATTTAAAGGCTTCAACTTCCAAAACTTGGAATTGTATGATTATAATCTCAATGATTTTTTAGATGAGAAACACATATAGTTAGAATTGGTAGAAGAGAAGAATAAGTACAGCCAAAAGAAGTAGCAGAACCTTCAAGAGACATGGAAGAAAAAGAAAGAGAAAGTACTTATGTTGCTGATACATGTTGATGTGATCAAATCATTGAATTACCACAATCTTTTGAGGGTATTTTTAGACATTAAAAGTCTTTTTTTTTTTTTTTTTCTAATTTTAACAAACACACACACACACACACACACACATTAGTGGGTTCTAAATAGGGTTGTTCACCAACCACAACTAATCCGACGATTATGTTGGTTGACAACGGGTGTTTGCATTCAAAACAAGTGAATCGAGTGGTGGAGATCTACCAAATTTGACTGAAAATAGTCGATTTTGGTGGAGATCTGCCAAATTTGATGAGATCTCTGCCAAATCTAGTGAGATCTCCAATAGATCTAGTGATATCTTACCAAATGTGGTGAGATCTTCGCTAGATCTGGAAGATCTTATCGGATTTGGTGAGATCTCCATGAAATCTTTGATGTTTTAAGCACTTCTCTACCTCTCCCTGTTGTTAACCGGCATTGTCTAAACCGCATACCACCCATGAAGTTCCCAATCCACCGATCCTTATTGGTCGATGGAGGGTTGATTTTTCCTCCTCCCAGTCTGATCTAGTCGGTGCAAGTTGAACACAAACCCGACTTGATCCAACTCGTAGACACCTCTAATTTTGAAAATATAGCTTCACCATCAACACACCTTTGTAAGAAGAGGGAGTGCCTTTGGGGCAAGGCTTGACCTTTTCAATTCATCTATATAATTTTAAAAGATGGGAATTGAGACAAAGTGAACTTTAAAACCCTAACAAGATTCATAATCTACCATGTGTGTATGCTATCTTTGCATCATATTTAGTGATAGATTTTTAATACTGTGGATCAAGAACATTTTGCACTAGAAACAACCTTTGGCTCTAAAACCTTTTGAATTACACACATTTGTGTAATTATCATAAATAAAAATAAAAATATGTCACATATATGAGGTAAGTATTGATAATATATTAGATATATGCATTTTCTCTCTTGCAATACTTGGATCTCTTGCAAAACTGGGTAATAGATATTGAATCTTTTTCTAATAGGTATAACATGGTCAAACCAGAGAATGAGACTGGTTCCCGGCCGAAATTCACTCATTCTGGTAGATTACTCTTTGCTGAAGGAGACAAGGTCCGATGCTTGTTAAGGGGCATCCGATTATCTTCGGTAATTGACATAGTTACCATAAAAAAAAGCAGAAGCCAAACCTTAAATACAACAAAGACATCGCCATCGAGCATTCCCATTGATATATTTAATTACCAAAATGGTTGAAGTCGTGGAGACAATTTCAATAATAGCAGCTGGGGATGTTCATTACTAAAGGAGCAATATTTGGTTTTGGCTGAGCCCTTTAGGGTCAAATTGTGCAAATGTCTAAAGGAAACCCGCCCCCCCAAAAAAGAAAAACACTCCATTGTATCCTATCATGCACGATGGTACTATTGAATTTATACTTGTAAGTGATGATTCACGTGAGATAATAATGACAAGAGATAGTGGTTAATACAACTTACTTGGACAAAATCTCATTAGTTTAAACTTTTGGATTAGATGGTGTCCTTAACTGTTATATTAATATCTCATGAATTGACTTCTCACAAGGTATTATCTTTGCAATAGATACACCAAAAATACAATACTTTTTTTGCCCATAGGATTTTCTTTTGCATTTTGAGGCCATATGATTGTCAACCATCTGTGAAATCTCTGGTTAAACATGGGAGAGTAATCACATGAGCAAGAATGAGTAATTCTCAAGAATGGTTTCAAGTCACATGCAGGGACGTAGCTAGCTTTGGACTAGGGGGGCAATGCCCCCCACCCCTAATTTTTTTTTTTTTTTAAATATTATTATATATGTGTAATAATTTTAGAAATTTTATTCTATAAAATTAAATTTTTTTTCCTTAAACAATATCATTGATTCTTTTAAGAGTAATACTATATTTACAAACTTTTTTACAACATTTTTATAAACTGTTTTGATTGCAAATTCTTATTGGTTCACACATAGACCCACTACTCACATCATTTTTTTACTTACTGGTAACTACTTATTACATCAATAATTTATATAAAAAAAGTTTGTAGTGCTAGTATTTTCTTCATTTTAATGACTATAAAAAAATTTATAGATCTAAAATCCAAAACAAAATATACAAGCCAAAAAAAAAAAAAAAAATAGCTCAGCAACAAAAATTACCAATAGTAAAACTTAAAAATAATTAAACTCAATTAACCAATTTTATTTAAAATAAACAACCCTGTCATTTAAAAAATTATAAACAAAAATAATTTTTTTCTTACCGACCAAAAAAAAAAAAAAAAAAAATCTCAGCAGGTATGTAGTAGCAAATTAAAGTGAAAGGTTGAAATCGCTGTATATAGTCAACAGTAAAGCCGCCCCCTTAACCCAAAGCTCTGGCTCCATTCCTAGTCACATGAACAACAATGAATACACATTGAAGCACCAATTTCTACCAAATGAGAAAAACTTAAAGCAAAAGCATTATATCATTGTCAAAATTCGTAAACTAACAAAATGTGATGATAAAGTCAAGAGTCGGATAGCTCAAATCTCCTAGTGTTTTCAATTGAGATATTTAAACTTCAAATCCCCCTCCCTCGTTGTAACTATTAAATTATCAAAAAAAAAAAAAAAAAAATTATGATGATCAAAGAATTATCTGTAATCTCAAACCTTTCTCTATTGCGTAGAGGTAAGACTAACTTTCAGGTAAACCGGATCACAAATCCAAGGATCTCTAAACGGAAAATTAAAAAAATTTACTTGGCTAATGAATAAAACAAAACATTGAAATGATAACCTGTCATATGGTGGGGTTTGGCATTCGTCAGCTATATAATAATCTTTTGACAAAGGCATTTCACGATTACGACTATGTATTGCTGCAATGGCTAAACACACAAAAAAGGCAAGTGTACTCATGAATGATGTCTACGTACTTTTTCAAGCCTGATGCATAAAAAAAAAAAAAATTCCAAGTAAGAAAATGAAATATCCTTAGATGATAATGAACAATTAATAGGATCGTTCCTATTGAAGCCCTATTGAACCTATATTATTTTCCCTCTTGCTTCTCTGTTCTGTTCTTCTTTGATTTGAAAGCTGCACTTATCTCTTTATCTTTTTGGGATTTCATTTTGGTTCCTAAGACTGTAAAGTTTTTGTCTAACAATGTGGCCTATTGGGTGGCCTTTTGTAATTGAGATGGGCCTATCTCTATCTCCTTTCTTCCTTCTTGGGTGCTTGTCCCTCAAGTTGGAGATGGTTGATGCCCTCTCTTGTTTCTCTTTGATGCACTTTTTAGATCTTGACATATTGAATCTCACACATTGATTTTAGCACTCAACTCAATGGCCAACACTAACACATATATGTCTAGGCACAAATTAGGCTTCAATGGAGCTAATTGATTGGTGGTTTTTGTTTGGGGCATAAAACTGATTAGTTGACTAGTGACCAATATTAGGATGCTACCTTTGGTATTTATAAGTTGAGTGGTGAATATGTTAGTGAGACACAAAGATTAAATCATGTTTTGTACAAAAATAATTAATAAATACCTTGCTTGCATATCTCAAGCTTATAAGTTTATTGGTGTGCCTGCTCCAGGCAAGGAAAGAACCCATTGGGCTTTTGCTAAAGCTTTTAACGACCAAACATGGCACTCTATGTTGAACCCAACTGGACCATTATTTTCCTTTAAACAAACATTTTGTTCAAGTGTTATTTAGACATTAAATTGATGACACTTGTGTTGAAATCGTATTTTGTCCAGCCCCAATTAATGCTTCAAAATAATATTTTCAAACTAAAAAAATGTGCAAACCATTATTTTTAAAGTCGAAAATGGGAAATAAATTAAAGCTACATAATTTACCCCAGTTGGAAGATGAAACAAAAATCTAAAGTCAATTTAGCCATTTCTGGCAAGGATTAAGACCAAAAACCCTAACTAGGGAGGGATGGTCAAAAAGTTGAATTTTTTATCCGATCGTCCAATTGGGATATATTTTGGACCAATTTGTAGATCTTATTTTTCCCTTTGAAAAAAATTGTCATGGACCAAAATTGAAGATAAAATACCAAAACTCTAATTAAATATTTCACTATTTTTAGGTCAAAAATAGCTGTTTTGGGGCTATTTTTGCACAAAAAATTGTACTAACAAAGCAACAATTAGAGCAATCTGTCCGATCATTTGATCGGGATATATTTTGGACCATTTTGTAGATCATATTTTTCCTTTTGAAAACGAATGTCATGGACCAAAATTGAAGTTAAAATAGATGAGATATCAATAAAATGCCAAAACTAGGGGTGTGCAAAAAACCAACGAACCGAACAAACCGACCAAACCGATGCCAAATTTTCGGTTTGGTTTCGGTTTTGAACTTTTAAAACTGAAAATATTTGGTTCGGTTTTTGGTGGTAGGTTTGAATGCACCGAATCGACCGAACCGAACCGAATCATATTATAATATATTTTTTATATAATATAAATTTTATAAATATTTGGGCCTCCTATACAATATACATATTAGGCCTTTTCATTTTAAAAAAAAAAAAAAAACGTTTGCGCCTATCTTTTTTAAATATGATCCAGCCTTTACTTTTATCATTAGATTAAGTGACTATAATTAAACTAATTACTAATTAGATATCTAATTAAACTATAAAAACAAAAGTTCAAAACCCTACAGCCCACAGCCCATATGTTCTAAGTTCTCACTCTCACTATCAGCCCCCACTCCAGTCCCTCTCAGCTCTCACAGTCTCCTCTCACAGCCTCCACTCCACGTCGTCTTCCATATAAATCTGCCTCTGTGCCGACTCCACACGAATCTACCTCTGCCTGCCTCCACACGAATCTGTCTCTGTCGCTGGCTTAATCTACCTCTGCCTCTATCTTCAAACGCCGACCTCCACATGAATCTTCCTTTGCCACCGCCTCAATCTACCTCTACCGCCACCTCCACATGAATCGGCCTCTATCGCCACCTCCACACGCCGGCCTCCCCACACTGGCTTGATCTTTTCATTCTAACGGAGTCACAGTGACCCTCTCTCTCTCTCTTTGATTCCTTCATAATTTCCTCTCTCTTTTTTATATTTTGGGTTCGTTTCATATTGAATCAATGCTATTTTTTCAATTTTTATGAGCAAATAAAGCTAGGGATTTGGAAAAACCCATGTTCTTGGTTGTTTATATTCTGGGTTTGTTTATTTTTTTTTTCAATTTCCTCTCTCTTTTTTACATTCTGGGTTTGTTTTTTTCTTTTTTTCTTTTTTTGCTTTCTTAGAAAATAAATGATAAGGAAACCGAAAAAACTACTGAAACCGACCGAAACTGAAATCCAACCGAAACCGATTGATTTCCAATTACTTCGGTCGGTTTCGGTTGAGAATTTCACAAACTGAAATTTTCGGTTTCGGTTGGCCAACACTTAGAAAACCGACCGAAACCGAACCAACACACCCCTAACCAAAACCCTAATTAAATATTTCACTATTTTCAAGTCAAAAATAGCTGTTTTTGGGGCTGTTTTTGCACAAAAAATTGTACCAACTAAGCAACAATTAGAGCAATCTGTCTGAACAAGATTTAATTTTGATGTCTCAAATATCTTCCATAAAAAGGGCTCGACAATATCTGCTACGGATTGAAAGAAATGAATTTTCCAAGAAAAGTGTCTCAGAATTTCTTGCACTGTGTTACCTCTCTTCCAAACATGATATCTCTACAACCGTAACTCCAAATCAAACTAGGCCAAAGCCTATGGAAGGTAGACATCCAGACCTTTCCAATGACACCAAATGCAAAGAAATATGAGCTATGAAAGGCCTCCAAACAGCAGCACGAATATTGGACCAAAACCAGGAAAAATATGAAATAAGACAGCTTGGAGAGGAATTAGGAGACGCCAAATGGGGTGGTGCGCAACACACCCCACATGGCTGCATGTCACCATGTGGCGGCTATGTGGAGATGTGCAGAAACACTTATATTTGGTTTTTCCCTCTTATAAATAGCCCTCCCCCTTTTTTGGAAAAATAGACTAGATGTACACACAAAAAGCCTACAAAAATTCTCTAGACTAGGAAATTCTCTCTCTCTCTCTCTCTCTCTCTCTCTCTCTCTCTAGTTTTTCCTTAGGAAACATCTCTCTAAAATTTTCAACCACTCCCTCTTCCTTTCATTTCTAAAAAACCTCAGGTAAGTGGGTAAGTTTGTAAAAAATGGGTTAGCTTCTTCTTTATAGTTTTGAAAAAACCTCGTAGCATAATTTGGTGTTGGTGATGTATAGATAATAGAATGCTATTCTTCTCCATATCAAATAAAGATCCCTATACAAAAAAGGCTTGCAATGAACGAAATAGGAATAAAACAAGCGAGATTATGCCTTTTTTTTCTATTCTTCTACTCAACCATCACTCTCTCTTTTTTTACCCCAACTTTTTCAATGCAAAAAAATCAGAAACAATTTTTTTCTTTTTTGTGCTACAACAAATTTGCATATAAATGCAATAGAATCTGAAACCAAAATTGCCGCTTTTTGTTAATAAGTGTTTTTTTTCCTTTTCATTTTGTATGTTATACTATTACGAATGCAAAAGAATCTGAAACAAAATTTGTTTCATTGAGAGAAAACATTGCAATTTAATAATTGGCAATATTTCTCGTAGGTAATTCAAATAATGGCCTATAAGAATTGCCTGAAGTGATAATGGCTTCAATGAGAGAATTGTCAACAAATGAAAAATAAGCCTATAACATCATCACCAGTAATTTTAGCCAAGAACACTTATGGCCCATGCAATTGACAAAATTTGCCAACTTGAACCCAATAAAATGGAAAATTAGGGCCCACAGCTGGGTTAAGATTTAGGGCCCACGCTTATGTTCTTTTTAGCGCACTAGAAAGTAAAAAGTCTCTCAAATGAGATTAGAACACACGAGAGTTGTAAGATTGAATTTATTCAACTATATGTTGGCTTTATTTCGTACCAGATTTACTTGTATTTCAGCAATTAGATATCTTATATTTAGGTGAGAATCATATAAGGGTTGTATGTGAGAAAGTGTGAAGAATTCAAATGTGTAAGCATTCAAAAGGATTCTCGCAATTGGATCTCGTAAGTGACGCACAACTAGCAACTTGCCAAAATGCCACACATGTGAAACATGTAGAAAGTTGAAGGGTCATAATAACTGAAGCACTACAGGATAAATAGTACAGCTTGGCGTGGCAGTTATATCGCAACTCAAACTCACAACTTATCCAAGTCGTGAGTGAGTAGCCAGAATGCTATATTTTGCAGAAAAGTGACTTTTCACATTCCTTACACACCCTACTATAAATGCTCTTATACCCACGAAATATAAAGAGCTTCTAGAGAGAATTTTGAGAGAGAAATCCTAGAGAAACGCAAGATTGGTTCATCCACAATGTTAGATATTTGATTCTCCAAATTCATCTACTCTCATCCTCTCCATTGACATACCCTTGAGAGGTTCATTAGCCAAATCCTTATCTCACCATACCTATATCAGTGATGAGGTAATTTGGTACTTAGGAAGTAGTTCGGAGATGACCAATATATTTGGTTGATGCAATGGGCTTATTGCAGGATCCGGAAAGCTAAAGAAGACACGATTAGGCTTAACATTGTTGGAGCAAGAAGCTTGGAGAGCTTAGGTGTATTGGGTAGATTAGGCTTGGAGGGTTTATTGTTATTCGTGTATCCCAACTTTATTCTTTAGTGGATCGTTTCACCGCTTGGAGGGTGGTGGAGAGGTTTTTCGTTGAGTTCTTCAGTTTCTTTTTCGATAACACACGCCGGTTTTATCTTTATGTTTGCATCTCTCGAACCCTTACTCTTGCCTTTTACTTGCTGTTGTGTTTTGATTAATTATGGTTTAGAGTTGTGTATTTATTTGGGTATTGTTTGTTCTTATCATTCCGCACATCTATTGTTTGAGTATAAGCTTGTGTTGGTTATATTTGAAATTGGAGGGGTCTAAACATTCATTAATGTTTTACACACTAAGTGAGCTTTCAAGAGCAATCACCAAAAAGAAATGTCATAGGTTAAAAACTCTTTCAAGTCTCAACACATATGAGACTTATGAGCCCTTGCTAATGCAATGTGTAAACCACTTGTGCTCAGAGATATACCATGTCTGTTGAGTAAACATTCTTCCACGACACATAGCCGCCCTTTTTCATTAAATTGGAATAAATCATTATTTAATGCTAATTATCTTGATCCCTTAAATTAAATTTAGCAAATTAGGACATGGCACTTAGATTGCCATTTCTAGAGAGAAATTGGAATCGGTTCATCCTTGTCAAGATGGACGCTGCGCAATGCTAATGAGCGTTAATATCTAGAAAATATAATTAACCTTCCTCTCATTTAGAAGTTTTTTGTGCGACTTCAGGTTCATTATAAGAGCGAGGGAAACATAATATAATTGGTCTCCACAGTGTTTGGCGAGCTTGAGTGCTGCAATATTATCTTTGACTGAATAATTCCCACTCCCACCTAAACAAATAAATGTGAAACCTAACACCTAAGCTGTGAAGCATTGTAGCACCATTTGATTGGGTGGCGTCTCTTGAGTCTTTACTACTGACACTACAGAGTGGTTGAATTCACATAATTGACCAGAGCTAGCTGCCATTGAGATAAATCTTACAAATTTATTATATATATTTATATTGAGTGTAAATTTTGAAAATTTAACAGTTGGATTTGATATTTTTTATGTTTTTAACATGCATATTCAATTTTGTTCAAATCGGATATTATTTACTATTTGATCAATTAACTTATTTTTTATATACAACTTTAGATTACAAAAATTTAAAATTATAATTTTTTTGATGACATAACAATTGATCTTTGATTTTCTTAAAATTTTGTGAGCATTAAGGATGTAATAAGAATATGCAATCTAACGGTTAGATTTTTAAAATTCACACTCAATATAAATATATATGATGAATTTGTAGGGTTCTCTCCGAATTAGTTTGGAGAGAAACTTTGTTCTTCAAGTGAAAGAGATGTGCATCACTTTAACGTGTCGGCTCTTTCAAGCTTGGTGCTACATTGTTTCCTCAACTCAAGTGCACTCGATAGCAACTAGCAAGAGTCCTTTATTCCTGTAAATTAACGCATTTTTCTCAATCGAAAAAAAAAAAAATGTAAGTTAACGCATAAACAAATCTAGTCAGTAGTCATCATATTTCCTCACGAGGATCAACCTTGCGAAAATGATACAACAGTTTTAATTTATTAAGTATTTTTTTTTATGGAGGTAAGAAAAACAACTTCTTTGGGGGGTGGGGGCAGGGGCGGCCCAACATAATTTGGGGCCTAAGGCGAAAAATTTATGCGGGGCCTTTAATATGTAAATATTAATTAAAAAATTATTTAATACCAATCAAATTAATGTTAATTTGATACATTAAATACATAAATAATACCAATTAAACTAATGTTAATTTCATATAGAGAATTGAATATCATAATTGAACTATAAATATTAATAAAAAGAAATAAAAATATATTGCGATTAAAAAATATACTTTATTTTGGATATAAGACGATGCATAGTTAAATAAAGTTGTAATCTAATTTTTAATTTTATATTTTGATTTCAAGAGAGAGAAATAGATATCATTTGGTGTGTGGCATTGTAAGATATTAGTTTACAAAAATCAAAGTCTCAAACTATCCTAGGAGATTAATCTATAATTGATGATTTAACACATTTGCAACATCTTTTTGAAATATTTTAGGATTTCAATTGAGTTAAGGTTCTATTAGTCTCGTACTTTGAGAGTCTTAATAGAAATGAAAAAGATGCGCTAATTAAAAGCACTATAAAATGTTTAAAATATAACTTGACATTGTCTTTCGTTGATGAACTTCATCAATTTAACTAATGAATGTTTATATCACTTTTTTGTGATTAATAACATAGAAATTTGTAAACCAATAGTAAAATTTGTGGTATCTTTAACATCACTAATAAAAAAAGTACAACCTTAAGAAAATATATATAATTTTATAAAAATTTGGGCCTTTAAATATGAAAAATTGGGCCTTTTTTTTTAAGCAATTTTTTTTTTTTTTGGTGGGGCCTTAGGCCTAGGCCTAACTTGCCTAGGCCTTGGGCCGGCACTGGGTGGGGGAGAAATAATACTTATGGTTTCTAATGATAAAATAAAAAGCCATTAAGAGTGAAAATAAAAAAGATAAGCAACATAAGAGCATTCCCATTATGGATGCTAAAAGGGGTATATGTTAAATTTTAGCATCCAACTACCAAAAAAGCAACTCCATCAAAGCTTTCAAATTGTAAAAGTTTTGGCATACTGCTACAGTGAGCTTGTATTAATACAAGTTCACTGTAGCCTGAATTGTAAAAAAAAAAAAATTTTTTATTCTCACAACTCTCTCTCCGTTTTTCATTCTCTCTTCTCTTTCCTCTCTCCCTTCTCTCTTCTCTCTACCGATGGATGTGATCCGGCGATGGTTCTGGTCCGACGATGGTTCTGGTTCGGCAATGGTGGTCCAATAGTCATGGGTCCGATGTGGTTTGACGATCCACCTCTATTCTCTCTTCTCTCCCTCTGTTCTCTGTTCTTTGTTCTCTGTTCTCTCTTCGTGGGTCGGAGTGTGGGCTTTTGGTTCGGAGCGTGGATCGAAGGGTGGATCGAAGCGTGAGTTTGATTGTTTGTGGGTCGGAGCGTGGGTCTAATTGTTTGTGGGTTATCCTCCACCGGGTTCCACTCCTTTAATCGAAGATTTCTCTCTCTCTCCACGGTGGTGTTGTGACTTGTGGTGGTCTTGGGTTTGATGGGTTTGCTTGCCGTGGCCACCGTGGGTCTTGTGTTTGTGGGTTTTGTTTGCCGCTCTATCCTCCGCCTCCCTCTCTTCCTCTCACGGTGAGCTTCTCTCTCTCAAGTTTAGTTTAGTTTTTGTTGTTGTTGTTGCTGTTTTTTTTTCTGGTTGATTTTTAGATGGATGCAAATTGTGGTGGTAGTGGTTTGGCCGATCTGGGTTTGCTGTTGAATGTTGATGGTGGTTGAAAGTGGCTAGCCGTTGAGAAGAAAGCGGTGGAAAGAGAGAGAAAGTGATAAAATAAAAATAATATTATTTAAATGAAATTGTAAAAAAAATAAAATGTTTGATGCATGGTGAATTGTAAAATGGTATGTTAAAATTGATAAAGTAGGTTTTTGAAGTGCTAAATGCTAAAATATTTAGCATTCTTGATAAGAATGCTCTAAATGGTGTTTTTCATTTTGATAGAAAGAGAGTGAACCCTTTCCAAGCATTCCCCTCCAGCTAAGTTATCTGCCATTTAACCTCTCACAAACCCATCAAGCAAATTAAAAAAATAAAAAATTAGCATGCTTTTCCTCTGCTATGTGCCCTTAAAAAAAAAAATGCTTACAGTAGTTTTCTAGCGGAGGCACCTTTACAATCTAGGAGAGCCAAACTAAGTTTTTTTTTTTTTTTTTTTTTTTTTTTTTTTTTTTTTTTTTTTTATCTTAGATAAAAAAAATTCATGCCCAAAACAAATATTTTATTTTACAGATTAGCTTTTAACTTAATGAAGTTACATCTTATGTTGTTTTATTATATTAAAATTAATTATAATTGATTCTAAATTAAATTATTTAACCACCTCACTTTCACATCTTTGAGCCTTTTTAGAGGGTTCAACATAGAAGATGGTGCAATAGTTAATATTGTTTTTATAAATTAGTTATATAGCAAATTTATTAGAGAGAAAAATATTTGAAAGTGTAATTTACAGTTTAGGATTAAACAATTGTTTGTTATAATCTCAAAAAACTCTTACATTTATCTCTCTCTCTCTCTCTCTCTCTCTCACACACACACACACACACACACATATATATATAATATGCAAGATAATAATTCTACAACTCAAAGTCTCAAACCATTACTACCCAGTATGCAATATCTATATTTACTAAATACCAGTTTGAATGGCCTCATTCCTCATCGCTAGAGAATCCTTTGAAGAATGTTGATTAGATAACAGATGAGGACTCATGCCATACTATAACCATGAATTGAAAATCTAGATATACATTCTGGTAATTCACTGATTTGATTACATTAATATTTATTATTAGCTTAATAAGTATTTACTTCTTCTTGTTCTTCTTTTCCTCCTCGTCTTCCTCTACTAACTGTAATTGTGTTTCTCATCTAAAAAACCATTAAAGGCACAATCATACAGTTTAAAGGGCTTGGTAGTTGAAGCCTCTTCAAGTGCACATGATGAAAAGAAACTTGAAGATGAGAATATGCAATTTCATGCTTAGTTTGCAATAACATGCAATCACATACTGAGGAACTAGCTGTAGGTAAAATCGCATGTTCTACTTGAAGTTGAAGATTCGACTCACATGTTCCTTCAGCAGGAATCCACCAAGAGAGCATCCAATTTTACACAAATGACGGCCTGTTTAGAGCACTATGATTTTTTTTGTGGTGTGAAGAGTTCTGAGAAATCAGAATTAAGATTTTTCCAATGTGTACGAACTGCTTTTGATCCTACTTTCTGAAAAGTATGTTGCTTGCTTTTTTTCCTTCTTTTTTTTTATTTTTTATTTTAGTATGTGTTTTCATTTTACCCCAGATTTTCCTTACAGTGAATAAGAATTGAAAATACATGTTATAGCAATACAACGAAATTTTGAACTTAGGAAGCAAAAATTTATCCCCATCTTTGGACAGCCCTGCCATCTTTGAGCACATTTTCTTCTGCGAACGACTCTATGATCCAGAAAATGGAGCTATCAAAAAGGTGGATAAGTTTCCTCTCGTTTATTCGAACCTGTTTATTAATTCCACAGGTTAATGTCTAGAAAGAGTTATAGCTACTAACAATTTTACAACAACATGTTCACAAACTATGACAATGAATTGATTAGTGTCACATCAATAACATGATAAATAAATTAAAAGCAGAAATTACAATTTACCACCTTAAATTATGCAACAAATTACACTTTTGAGTCCTAAATTATTCAAAGGCACACTTTGCACTCCAAACTCTTACACTTGCACCTAGTGTTACTTTTGCGGTTATGTTAAACGAAATGTTACTGCACATAACAAGCACGTGCATCTTGCTTAGATGAAATAAATTTAAAAATTAGGATTTGTTTTACTTTTAGGTCCATTGCATCTAGTACACTGGACCCGGTCAGATGATGACACATATCTAAAAGTGAACACATGCTATCATCTTAATGGATCTAGTGCACTGAACCTAAACTTAGCCCAAAAAACTAAAATAACCTACTTCAAAATCAATTAAAACA
Source organism: Castanopsis chinensis (assembly GCA_032878915.1). NCBI lineage: Eukaryota > Viridiplantae > Streptophyta > Magnoliopsida > Fagales > Fagaceae > Castanopsis > Castanopsis chinensis. Next base: position 80,804 of record JAVQMG010000076.1, on the reverse strand, counting down.
AAACCCAATTTTTTTCACATCCTTTTTAGTTGTTCTAAATATTTGGGGGAAAAAAGTGTTTGTATCCGCTCATTAAACGAACAACTCTAGCAAGCAAAATTCATCTAGAGTAGAGTCAGGGTTACCTCCAGAAGATCTTGACAGCCTTTTATAGACTTCTACACAAGCATGGGCCTTTTCAGAGAAATGAAATGATCATAAAATTTCTTGTAGCTACTTGCAGGTCTAAGGCAATGATAATCAGCAATATCAGTAGAAAGCCATATCACTGGAGAACCATCTTCATAGCCAGAGATGTCCCATGATTCTAATCGTCCAAAGCCCTCACTTCTGATTACCTTTTCCTCTTCTTTGTCTGAACTTTCCTCAAGAGGCAATATAAGACCAGAGAAAAACATGTCATCAAATTCCAACATCTCAAGGGGCTGCAGGACACCATTTTCATCATGCAAAACAAAATCAGTTAGAAAATCTTCATCAACTAACTTATCCTTCTTTGTTTCAACAAGACAAGAATTATCAGATATGCGAACAGATTGCTGCAAGAAATCTGTTGGAAGCAGAAGCAATTTTCGATTAGGGGATTTAGGGTGTATAAAAATATAGATTTGGGGAAGAGGCTGCACGCACGAGAGAGGGGGAGAGAGATGTGAAAAAAAAATTAGATTTTGTTTTAATTGATTTTGAAGTAGGGTGTTTTAGTCTTTTAACCTTGTTACACTTAAGTAAGATGCATGTGCTTGTTATATGCAGTAACATTATGTTAAATATAACAACAAAAGTAACACTGGGATGCAAAGTGTTATAAATGTGATAGTTTAAGGTGTAAACTGCAAAGTGTGCATTCAAACAGTTTAAGGTGCAAAGTTTAACCGCTGCATAATTTAAAGTAGTACAACGTAATTTTTCTAAATTAAAATAGATATTTATTTTTTTAGTTTTTTTTTTTTTTTTTTTTTTCAATTTTAACATCCACTGATGTTTTTCCATTTTCTCCTCCTCTTCATCCTACACAACAAACTCAACAATCTGAACACTTTAATCTGTGGAGACAACTTAACTTCCAACTAACGATATTCATGCTAATTAAAAAAGATTGAATTGACGAATGCATCAGTGATAGAAAGTTATAAATTTGTCCAAATAAACCAACTAATTAATTATGTTATGTATACTAATTTCGGAATAAAATTGAAGTTTGAAAAGATAATCCAAAAGGAGAAAAAAAGAAGTGCAAGAAAAAGCTTTTGAATAATAATCACATGGATGTGCGTACATATACAAGCCTATGTACATGTAAATTCTAAATAGTGTTGCAAGGCTATTATATATGGTCCAATTGTATGGCATGAGATGCTTTCATGTTTCACCCACTCCATCTTTCTTTTTATTTTGCATCGTTCAAAAACTTTGTTAAAGAAGATGGAAGAATGGAGATGAGGATAGATAAACAAGGAGAAAGGCACAAACTTGAGAGAAGGAAAAAAAAAAAAAAAGTGGGAGAAGAAGAGTAGTTTCTGTATAGTGAATTAGAAGGTTTACAGTGCAAAACACAATCATTTAGAAATAATGAAAAGATAGCATAACCACATGTTAGATCATTAACCATTTTAGGGATTTAAGGTTCAACTTCCTCTTTTGCATATTTATATAAATTAATCACTTGAAAGGGCCAAGGAGCTTTAGTTTGGCTCAAATGGCACTTTCTCTCATGAGTTTGGGTAGATGGTGAGGCCATCAGTTCAGAACCCACTGGGATGTGTGTGTTAACAACAAAGAAAAAAAAAATAGATGACTTGAAATGTTTATTTTTTAGATATACCTCAACTTCAAAAGATTTTGGTAATTCACTGATCCGATCACATCAACATGCATCAACTTCATAGGTATTTTCTTCTTCTTGTCTTCTTTGCCCCTTGAATATTTTGCTCCTTTGCCTAGCCCTCCTCTTACTCCTCCTCTGCATCTACTAAGTATAATTGTGTTTCTCATCTCAAAAATCACTAAGGTTATCATAATACAATTCCAAGGTTTGCTAGTTGCAGACTCTTCCAATGCATATTATCAAATGAAACTTTCATAGGATATTTATAGGAAGATATATTTTCAAAAAAATCAGAATTCCATAAAAGCACCGAAATCTAAATCCCGGAAAATCCGGCATAAATCTGAAATTTTTTGGAAGTAAAGATAATGGTAGTGTTTACTAGCCTAGTCACGCGCACCATGTGCATGTATTCATAGCCTTTTCTTTTTTCTTTTTCTTTTTAATAAAACATATGACATTTTAAAGTCGTAATTACAAATAGTTATAGCTAAATTTTTATAGATTTAAATTTTTATTTTTGATTTTCAATTTTCAATTTACCTTAATGTCTTAATGGGTTTTTATGAACATTATTGAATAGTATAATATATCATTTTCATATCATATACAATTATATTATTATTATATAGTGAGTCCACTTTTGAAATTCATACAAAGTTACTGGAATATGGTTTTCTCAAACTTGCTTCGTTGTATGTGCAAATAAACATAAGTACATAGCATTCAACGTTTCCCATAATATTTTTGCATTTTCTCATTGTCTAAAGCTATGCTTTTTGTCATATACATACATAGTGCTTTTATAAATCTCAACTTCATTTTGTGTAGGACATCATATGAGTTTAATAAACTTCTAATCTATATATTACTAAAAACTGAAGCGTAGCAATTATTGTTGCTACGCTCCCGTTGAGCTACATCAGCGGCCACATCATCCACTTATTTTCTAATTTTTTTCTCTCTCTTTTAAATCTTTTATTCTCCATATTCTTAAAAATAATCTATATATTACTAAAAACTGAAGCGTAGCAATTATTGTTGCTACGCTCCCGTTGAGCCACATCAGCGGCCACATCATCCACTTATTTTCTAATTTTTTTCTCTCTCTTTTAAATCTTTTATTCTCCATATTCTTAAAAATAAAAAAAATAATAATTAAAAATACAGCTTCTTCTCCCTATGAGTCCACATTTACGTACTATTACATTTTTCCCAACCTTTCCCCTCCCTTTTTGGCTTTTCATCTCCCCACTACCCTCTTATGAGTCCACATTTACTATTACATTTTTTCCAACCTTTCCACTTCCTCCAACCTTTCCCCTCCCTTTTTGGCTCTTCATCTCCCCACTACCCTCTTCTTTACCGTTACACTTAATCATTTTTTTTCCTTATATTTTGACTCTTCTTCTCCCCCATTTTATTTTTGTATAAATTCGATATCATTTCTCTCATTCAATCCGTATTTTTTCTACGAAAAAATTGTGAGTGCTCTCTCTCTCTCTCTCCGTGGATTTTTGTTCTTTCTTATAACTCTGATTAAGGTTGATGGTTTTTTTTTAATATATGTTTTGGTATTGTATTTTTTAAATTTTACGTCACAAAGTCTTCTCTCTCTCTCTCTCTCTCTCTCTCTCTCTCTCTCTCTCTCTTGTAGCATTGGTTGAATTTTGGTTTGGGTTAATACTTAGTTTGGGTAAATTCCACAATTAGTGACCATTATGATACAAATTTGAATGAGCTTTTACCTTATCTTTCCTATGAAATCCCTTCCACTGGTTTTGCAATAGGCACAAAAGGTTAAGGTGCAAACATAATATATGGGCTTGCCATTTGTCGTGGTGATATCTTAGAGAAAGATATTATGTAGGAAAGATATCTATATCTTTCCTACATAATATTACGTAACTCAAATAGTAAAATCTCTTTTATCTATATATATATATATATATATATATAAAAGCTATATCTCTATCTATCTATATTACGTAACTCAAATAGTAAAATTTCTTTTATCTATATCTATATAATAACTAATAGCCAAAACGTTTGAGTTTTTATTGACCACTTCTTATTGCGCCACATGACTACATTAATTAATGCCACATTTATATTTAAAAACACTGAAACATTATATCTTTTCATTTGGAGGAATAAGATAAACGTTTCAGTGACAGTTTCTCTTAAGTAATTGTTACAAAATAGCAACGTTATAGATCAATTTTATAACATATAAAAATCATTCGTATCCCTTCATTATTTTAAACATACACAAACTCTCTCTCTCTCTCTCTCTCTCTCTCTCTCTCTCTCTCTCTCTCTCTCTCTCTCTCTCTCTCTCTTAAAACTGCATTATAACCTTTCACGTTCCTTACCCAATTCCCTACTCTGCATTCTCAACATCTCCACCACCACCTTTTTTTCCATTTCCATTTCCAATCATGGTGTTTTCAACTTCCTGGTATTGGTCACATTCTCTCTGTTCGGCAAGCTGCAGAAACGGAAGTTGGAACTTTTTCACTTAGTGGGAGACAATACGGTGTGTTGGATTTTGCTCCTCTTACTTTGCATTGATTTTTTTTTTTAATCATTTTATTTTATTATTTGGATATGGGTTTGCATTAGAGAGTTCAAATGTTAAAGATGATTACAGTTACTTTGTATTGATCCTGATGTTAAGTTTGTCTTATAATTTCACTATATCAGTTATGCTTATATACCGCATTGATTCCATTGGCAAAAGTCAATATTAGTTAGGTTTCCTCAATTCCAACTTGAGTTTGACCCGAAGCAAATGTGAGTATGTGTCATGTAGGTAAAGCATCACATGGGTTTTTGAAGGGCAATTTGTGATAATAAGATGAAATGGTGCAATCTATCATCAATTCATAAGTTAAGCCACTTAACAGAATTTTAAACTTTTTAAGAAAAATTGTAGTCCCACATTTAAAACAACTTCTTCTACTGTTATGAAAAAAAATTATATTCACCATTTTTCCTTCTTCACATATTTGAACTTATTAAAACTTTATCCCTTAAAAATAAAGGTTAGTGACTCTTATATCATTTTTTCCCTAAGAGGAATGAAAGTTATAATTGTTAGTGCTTTAAAATAGTGTTGTTCATCTTTATGGGATCTCATATGATTAATAAAATATAAGTTTCATTCACTTTGGTCTATGCTGTTTTAGATTTTATTTCATTTTAAATTCAGTTCTGTCATACGGGACTCTTAAATTGACATACAACATATAGTATATTATTAATATCATCTCTTATTTCTAAGCATTTTATGTGTTTGCTATACATTGTGTTAAAAAAAAAAAAGATATTTGCATCAAAACGCATTATGTAGCTTTTACCGTGCATTGCACTTTTTTACTATTTAATCAAAAAAAACCAATTTACAAAGAGCAATTTTGGAAAAGACCCACATATTTCTTATATTTTTAAGAAAGATAAAAGAGAAGAAGTTGAGAAGAAGTTACCAAATGAAGAAATCATTTAGTATTACTGTTGCTACCATTGGTATAGCTTCATTCCAAGATCTTTTCACTATTTAACAAAAAAAAAAAAATAGAATTACAAATAGCAATTTTGGAAAACACCCATAGGTTTCTTGTGTTTCTAAGAAAGATGAAAGAGAAGAAGTTGAGAATAAGTTACCAAATGAATATGAACAGCTATTTATACTTAAAGAACTATAACCCTTCAACAGATACCTTTTTCATTCAATATGCACATTTTTTATCAATAGGCACAATTTCACTTAATAGGCACCTTTTCGTTCAAGAGGTACCTTTAATATATATCCAATATGAAGGGTTATGACCTTTCGATAGGTACCTTTTGGTATATCAAATTTGAATGGTTATGATATTTCAATAAGCGCATTTTGGTATATATTACAACTTATTTTGTATATATCTATATATACAACACAAACTAAATTAGAGGCGCAACATTATGTCTCTTATTTCTTTTCACAAAAAAACTAATAAATAAAATAACATTACTTTTTTGCCCCCTTGAAAATCATCTAATAGCTATTCCCGTGCATCACACGGGTTAGCGACTAATTTATATATAAAAGATGTAAATGATACAGCCATACCATCTATATATATTTTGAATTCACTTGGACATTAGCAATTGGTGAATTTGTAGCTCTCTATGATCTCAAAAAAAAATTGATGTTGGTGGTTTGTAACATACCAAATAGTATTATGAAAATATTGGATCTCTAAGGCTTGGTTTTTCAAAAACAAAAGGAATGCTTGTTTGATGTTTATGTCAGAAATATTAGTTTTGAGCTTCAAATGAAGTGGACGTTTTCAATGCAATTTATACAGCCAGTCTACAAACGTTCTTTTCAAATAAGAATCTGCATAAATACATACATCCATATATCATACACTTCGTCTTTATAGTTAATTACTTGGCAAGACGTACTGTAGCTACATTCCTATAATGCAACAAGAAAAAGAAAAAAAAAAAAAAAAAAGTGAAGAAGAAGCATTTTGCATTTGCATCACCAAAAATTTAGTATTTTATTTACATTAATTCTTTAACAATCCACTTTACATCTCATTCTCTATTATACACTACACCATATTAGAATAATCTAAAAAAAGAAGAGAAAGAATGATGAAACGAGGAAGAGGGGGTAATTTTGGACGTAGTAGTAGAAGTGGTTTAAAACTTTCAATGGAAGGGAGGGTAATTTTGCCCCTTTTTTGTGTTATTTGGAAATGAATATGACAGAGCTCCAGCTATTGTTCTAAAAACAAATATGGTTGTTGTTCCAAACATAAGAGGATTGGGTTTGTTGAAGGAACACGACACTATGGTAGTTTAAAATAAAAATAAAAAATTCAACCCTTTGTGAGGTATAGGAATAAATCGGTTTGTCTTCTAGTGAAAAAAATGAGACTAATTGAGAAATCAATGAAGGGAAAAAATAAAATCAATGGAGATGCAAAGTATCAATTCTTGTACCTTCGAGCTGCAAGTTTGCTATTGCATAGACTATAGTGAAAACTCATTAAATTTTATCCGTACAGGTCAATTTTGGCGACAAAGAAAAAAAAAACAAAACATAAAAAATATATTTAGAAAATGTCCAATTAATCAAGATAAGCCATTTTTTAAAGAGAAAAAAACTGAAAAAAAGAAAAGAAAAATGAATTGAGATGCAAGCTTTTGAACCTCGTACCTTTAAATAGCATGCTCACTACTATACATTTGAGCTACATCCCCTTTAATATTTTGTAAATATCCAATTAATAAATATCCAATTTGGGCTACTAAAACATAAAATAAAAAGTAGATAACTAAAAAATATTTATTAAATATTCAGTTAGCAAATATTAGGCAATTTTTTATTATAAACACTAAAATCAAAAGAAAAAAAAAATAATGGGAAAAATTAATGGAGATGAAAGGTGTCGATTGTCATATCTTCAAGTAAGGTGTTTGCTGCTCTACTATTTGAGCTACATCCCCTTCTATGTTGGAACTTTAAAAGTAAAACTCTTAAGTAAGGTTTAAGTTCAAAACATTTGGTAAATAACTTCTTCTATGAAATTTTGAATCTATATATTACTAAAAGTTAAAGCGTGATATCAATTGCTGCTGAGCTCCTGTTGCACCACCTCAATGCCACATCATCCGCCACATAATTATTTATTATTATTTATTCCTTTGTTTTACAAATATATATATATATATATATATATATATTATTGACTTTACATATTCATCTATGTCAGTTTTAACATCTATGTATATATTTTTTTATTTCCAATTTTTCTATAATTTTTTTCACATTCACTTATTTTTTAAATATTTATACTTTCTTCTACTTTTCTTCTTCCCTTACCTTTTCATCTCCCACTACCCTCTACTTTAATATTGCTATTCATATTTCTCTTCATCTTCCTTTATTTGTCTTTTATTATCCCTTCCCTCTTACTATAAATCTGTCACTCTTTTCCATTCTTTCCATAGTTTAATCTCACAAAAAGGTTCTCTCTCTCTCTCTCTCTCTCTCTCTCTCTCTCTCACTCTCTCTCAATGTTTTGGTGGATTTTTTTTTATTGCATCTCCGCTTTAGGTTGATAAATTTTTGTGTTTTTAAAAACTCTAATTTAGGTTGATACAATTTAGTATTGGGTTTTAAGTTGTTTTTATTATTATTATTTTGCTTAAATTTTATCTGATTACGTTACAAAAAATTAAAGATAGTAGATAAAAATAAAATAGTATTCCATTACATATCATAATTTGGATAATTTATTGTTTATTGTTATATCTTTTAATTTTTCTTATTTTTTTCTTCTCTTCTATTTTACTCAATATTCAAATTCAACCACATCCTCTGTGTCATTAAATTATTTATATTTTCTCTCACTTTTTGTTTTAAAAAATAAAAAATGTAATATTTTACTTAATTTCAAATAAAAGAAAATTGTGCTCATCAAATTATACTCATTTTTTTTATTAAAATTTACACTTTCTCCAACATTTTTCATTCTCTTTACCTTTCCATCTCCCCAAGCATTCTTTATTTTGTTTCTTTTTATTATCATCCTCTTAGTATAAATTTGTCATTCACTCTTCCATTCTTTACATAATTTTCTCTCACAAAAAAGTGGTTATTTCCCACTCTTTCTCCCACAATTTTTTGGTGGTTTTTATTTTTATTTTTCTCGCATCTCTATTTTAGCTTAATAAAGTTTTGTATTCTTTAGAACTCTATTTTGGTTGACGAGATTTAGTTTTGTGCTTTAAGTTTTTATTTTTTTTTATTTTTTTATGACTTTGATTGTTAAATATTATCATATTGCATTATAAATAATTAAAAATAGTATATAAGAATGTACTATTATTATATTACATAGAATTATTTGGATACGTTAATGTTTATTGTTATGTATTTTATTTTTATTTTTTGCTCATATCATTTTATTTTACATTTAAATTCAGCCACATCCCTCATATATATCATTAAATTATTTATATTTCCACTACTTTTTATTTTAAAAATTTTAAAATATAATATTTTGCCTAAATTAAATAAATAAAATTGTCCACGTTAAGTGGAGTAATGCTAAGGAAACACTCATCTATATATCTATATATTACTAAAAGCTAAAGTGTGGCATTTATTGTTGCTGAGCTCTTGTTGCGCCACCTCAATGCCACCTCATTCGCCACATAATTATTTATTATTATTTATTCTTTTTTTTTACAAATATATATATATATATTATTGAATTTATATATTCATTTATGTCGGTTTTAACATCTATGTATATATTTTTTTTATTTTTTTATGATTTTGATTGTTAAATATTATCATATTGCATTATAAATAATTAAAAATAGTATATAAGAATGTACTATTATTAGATTACATAGAATTATTTGGATATGTTAATGTTTATTGTTATGTATTTTTATTTTTATTTTTATTTTCTCATATAATTTTATTTAACATTTAAATTCAGCCACATCCCCCATATATATCATTAAATTATTTATATTTCCACTGCTTTTTACTTTAAAAATTTTAAAATATAATATTTTGCCAAAATTAGATAAATAAAATTGTCCACATTAAGTGGGGTAATGCTATGGAAACACTCATCTATATCTATATCTATATATTACTAAAAGTTAAAGCGTGGCATTTATTGCTGCTGAGCTCCTGTTGCGCCACCTCAATGCCATGTCATTCGCCACATAATTATTTATTATTATTTATTCCTTTTTTTTACAAATATATATATATATATATATATATTATTGACTTTACATACTCATCTATGTCAGTTTTAACATCTATGTATATTTTTTTTTATTTCCAATTTTTTTCACATTCACTTATTTTTTAAATATTTACACTTTCTTCAATTTTTTATTTGTCTCCTCTTGTTCCTTTCCTCTTACTATAAATTTGCCACTCTTTTCCATTCTTTACATAGTTTTCTCTCACAAAAATGTTCTCTCTCTCTCTCTCTCTCAATGTTTTAGTGGATTTTTTTTTTTTTATTGCATCTCCGCTCTAGGTTGATAAATTTTTGTGTTTTTAAAAACTCTAATTTAAGTTGATACGACTTAGTTTTGGGTTTTAATTTATTTTTATTATTATTATTTTGCTCTTTGATTGTTAAATTCTATCTGATTACATTATAAAAAATAAAGATAGTAGATAAAATAAAATAGTATTCCATTACATAGCATAATTTGGATAATTTATTGTTTATTGTTATATCTTTTAATTTACTCAATATTCAAATTCAACCACATCCTCATTGTCATTAAATTATTTATATTTTCTCTCACTTTTTGTTTTAAAAAATAAAAAAAATGTAATATTTCACTTAATTTCAAATAAAAGAAAATTGTGCTCATCAAAAAAGTGGTTATTTCACTCTTCCATTCTTTACATAATTTTCTCTCACAAAAAAGTGGTTATTTCCCACTCTTTCTCCCTCAATTTTTTGGCGGATTTTTATTTTTATTTTTCTTGGATCTCTATTTTAGTTTGATAAAGTTTTGTATTCTTTAGAACTCTATTTTGGTTGACAGGATTTAGTTTTGTGTTTTAAGTTTTTATTTTTTTTTTATTTTTTTATGACTTTGATTGTTAAATATTATCATATTGCATTATAAATAATTAAAAATAGTATATAAGAATGTACTATTATTATATTACATAGAATTATTTGGATATGTTAATGTTTATTGTTATGTATTTTTATTTTTTTTTTCTAATATCATTTTTTTTAACATTTAAATTCAGCCACATCCCCCATATATATCATTAAATTATTAATATTTTCACTGCTTTTTATTTTAAAAATTTTTAAATATAATATTTTGCCAAAATTAGATAAATAAAATTGTTCACATTAAGTGAAGTAATGCTATGGAAACACTCATCTATATCTATATATTACTAAAACTTAAAGCGTGGCATTTATTGCTGCTGAGCTCTTGTTGCGCCATCTCAATGCCACGTCATTCATCACATAATTATTTATTACTATCTATTCCTTTTTTTTACAAATATATATTGTAGGGCCACAAAGTAACCTTGGGCCCAAATGGGTGACTGGGCCGGCCCAAGTGGCCCTTACAATAGAATTTGTAAAGAATGGGTTCCAAGCCTAGACCTCCTGACGCTATGGAGGGATGCTATGTAAGGTCCAAGTACACTACGGGGAGTTGACGAGCTGGTGAAGTGGTCTGATTATCTCCTCAGATCTTCGCCGAGGAGCGACTGGGCAAGTTAACGTCTTGTTCTCCAAGGGAGAGGGAGAGGGCGTGCCTTCTTCTTCCTTTCTTTCTGCCAAGAAAACGAGTCCGGATCCCCTTCCCAGTGTTTCCCCCATTTCCTCTTATACTCCCTGTCCCTGGTTCCCACCTGTCTTTTCCCTGAAAACGCTCCCCCATGCCTCCAGGGCCATCCCCCATCCTTTCAGAGGTCATTTCCCCATTTAATGCGGCCAGATGGGTAGGTGGAAGGCATTTAATGAAGTGACAGTAACGGTATGCAATGCACATCTCCCTTGTCTCCCACCTCGGCATCACGTTCCGGGGGGGGGGGGGGGGAAAGATGGCTCACTGAGTCTCAGGGGCCCTTACCAGGGCGTTTTGCCACCAGGTTCTCTCTCCATCATACGTCCGAGGAGACTCTCCCCTCGGCTCATCTCCGAAAGGCTGGCATTCTGGTCGGCTGCCCTTGGGACCTAGTGTTAGGTGACCCTGCTCCCAACACACGACCCCTTTAGTGGGACTCGCATCCTCGGACAAGGCCTCAAGCCCATATGGAGTTTTGACGCTTTTACCCCCCACAATAGCCCCTCAAAAAGTCATCTGACTCTGATCCGAGGAGGCAGATGGGTTTTTGACCCGCGTGTCCTCCCTTCACGTGACCTTTAGAATGTCACACGTGCGGAGTACGCCCGCGCCTTCTGGACGCTTCCTTGGCGCTTCGTAATGCGTTACACCCAAAATAAATGCGCTGAGTAACTCCCTGTCGCGCACGTTCTACGGTGGGATGGGGATCCTACGGCCTGGATTCACCCCCGAAAATTTGAGCGGGATATTTCCCACGAACCACCATCTCCCCGTCATATAAAATGCCCCGGTAGACGTGCCATTCATCATTTCCTCCAAATAGCGAACTTATTGCAGAGACAGTCTACTTCCTACCTTCTCCCACAAGCTCCCAAAGTGCGTACGACCGTTCTTGCGTAAGTTCCTCCTTGGCCGTCAACTCCTCTTCCCTCTCTTTACGAGTCTACGTCTTTAGCTTCGATTCCAAGGGTAGATTTAAGTGTCTAGTGGATACACCCTCCGGCATGGAAGGATTCCAGGCCAAGTATCACATCCCCTCCGATGTGGGCCTGGAATACTGTCCCCCCGGGTCTGTGGCAGGCTCTAGGCAGGCGGGGCAAGTCGTCATTCCCATTATCGCCTTTCTAGAGGGCGGGATGACACTTCCCATGAAGGAGGTGACAAGGGAGTACCTTCGCAACCATAGGCTGTGTCCAGACCAATGTACCCCTAATGTGTTTAGGATCCTAGGTAGTGTCGATGCTCTGAACGAGCAGATGGGCCTCCACCTTACATGGCACGACGTCGTCTACATGTATGAGTGCCACCGCCTTAGGGACTCAGGCTACTACCTCAAGTCGAGGTCTAGCGCGGTCCGGCTTATCTCCTGTCTGCCAAAGTCCAACAAAGGCATGAAGGATGATTACCTCCTCGTTACGGGGAGGTGGCACGACGGTCTCCATTGCCCAGTGAGAGCGGGGCAACCAGGTGCGACTCTCTAGGATTTAAGAGCTTTAGTTTGTGTAGTTATGCCCCATTTCGGTTCCCTTAGTCGTTTTGTTGTTAATTTGCTGTCATTTTTGTTGTTCCCGCGGTGTGTGTCTAACTCCATTTGCCGCCTCTACTTTTTTCTTGCAGATAAGCGACACACATCTCCCCATCTGGGAAACGTCAACGTTCCAGATCTCAACAGGGTCCTGAGGTCCGAGGTTTTCGTGAACGACGATCTCCAGGTGAGGGCCGCCCACTTGATCCTAGGATACGACCCCCTATCTAGGGCTTTTGGCGAGGTCGAAGACGCCATCCTCGCTGGCCATCGTAGGCGAGCTCGGATCGACGTTCGATACGACGGCTTTCTCGCTCCTCGCGCTCTGCTGCATGCGCCTTCCACGATCCTGTACGGCCATCCCATCGAAGCACTCCCCCTAGCTGCGCAGCCAGAGGTCGCGGCGGTCCGAGAAGTTTCTGCGGCTTCCTCCTCAACCCTTGGCGACGAGATTGATAGGTTCGCTCTAGAGGAGGCCGAGAGACCATTGGCGGGCAACGTGGTCGATATCTCAGACGAGGAGGAGTCCGCCTCGGACAGGCAGTCTGGTATTCCAGGCTTTGTAGTTGCGATACCAGAGGTGTCCTCTGACGAAGACGACGACATGGCACCCTTGAAGGAACTTTTTGCTAAGAAGAGGGGGGCCAAACTCCCCAAGGATGACGCTTCGGGGTCCCAGCCGAGGATACACTCGCCCCCGCCACCTCCCCCCTCCGAACAACTCCCCCCTCCTCCCAACGTTCCAAAGAAAAGAAGGAACGAGAATGAGGAGGCGGATAAGGAAAGGGAGAAGAAACAGAAACACCTGAGGCAGCAGCAGCAGCAGCAGCAGCAAGTTGCTAGAGGTGGGGGACGGGCCTCCTCGGTGGAAAGCGGGGAAATCCGCGGGCAGGCTGAGGTCCGCCGAGGGGAAACTAGCTGGTTTCCCCCTCTAGAGGTGGACGGGGCCCCTATTTCAAACCAGGCGAGCCTCCGAGACTATCAGAGAGGTCAGGCCCTCCACTTGGCCAGCTCGCTAGAGAGGCCCCTGCTTCTGCCAAGGGACATGGAGGAACGCCAAATTAAGGATTTGCCTTACCATTCATCTGAAAATAATACCAAACCATATATATGTGTATTTTAGTAAAACATTGAAAAGGCAAACTCTTAACTATGGCGTGAAACATGGTTCATCCAAATTTAACTTAAATTACTTGCATCCACTTTGGCGTTTAGTTTTTAAATCGAAGTCATTTGTTCAGGGGAGCCCCAAGAAGATCCGAATTCATCCAAGATAAAAACTTATCGAGCACACCATAAAACTGAGAGTATCCATCTTAGCGAATTTCCGAAGAAGTAAAAACCATGTGCAGAAAACCAAATGTGATCCAAACAACTGTGGAGAAATCATGTAAAGTAAAACTCTGAGAAGACAAGCTATGCCGAAGAACAGAGGATGTTGATGAACTTTTGAAGCTTCACATTTCTTGTTGCGCAACAATGCACCCACGTGACGGCAGGTTCCCTAACCATGGTTCTAAGTCCATTCTTAAAGGATAAGGTAGGCTCTAAAGGTGGGTAAAAGGTGCCCCGCATACAGTGTTTACACACCTTCTGCGCACCTCCTAGGAGGTGTGGGTGGCGTCCACACGACAAGCCCGGATCCACTTCCGGGATCAAGATGCTACCTAGCCAACCCAAGGAAGTTCCTATGTTTTAGGTTACCTGCTGGTTTAACGCACCTTATGACTCCCCATACATTCAAACATATCGTTCTAGGGTGCTCAGTGTGTGAGGTAGGTGCATTCCCCCATCCTGTCAAACCATAAAAATAATAATATATAAAAGAAAAAGGCACAACCAAGAAACAGGGCTCGTAAATATCCATGTCATAGTAAGGGCTATATAGGTCTTATCAAAAGGTGTTTTGGAGCATTCACGATAAAGCGCTCTCCACAAAACGACAGAAGGATCTCCATATTGCGTAACAATGTTGCGTCTTTTGTCAATGTTCCGTCTTTCAAATCTCTGTGGTATAACTATATAGCCCAAGCCAATGACCAGGTTCCAAACAACCAGCTCGCCGAGAAACAAACAAATTATACAATCAAGGCCTCAACCTGGCCACTTAATTTAATTACAACCCGAATATGTAATACATAGATATTGAAATGTTACATCAAAGCCCAAAGAATCGAATTACATAATGCGACCAAGCTTGGTTGTTTGGAACCATGGGGATATGAACGAGCCCACAACCGCATGCAAGAAAGATAAAATCACACGAGCGGAGAAATAAACATACTACCAGAATGTATCACTGGATCTCAAATGGCAGGCTTGGTCGAAAAGCAAACATGAGTACACGCAAAGACCGTGATCCGGCCAATAATTAATACAACCCGATATCAATGAATTACAAGGGAGACGATAATTACAAGGAAAAATTGAATGACATTGAATCTTGTTACACGGAAGGGGTCGACCAAGTTGCTGCCATTCGTTATGCCAATAATACAAACTAGTCACACATGCAATCACACAAGCGCGAAAATCCACCATGCCATTAGTCTCACGTGCATGCGCACAACCATCGTAAGATTAACACATATTTAAAGAAGAGCCAACATGTAAATATATATACGATAAAGCAAAACAAGTCAAGCAAATCTCAGTATTTCAATTTAAAGATTGCACGTGAGAGTTGCGCCCATCAAACAATTAATTAAAAAAACAAAATTGCCCCTACTCATGTTCGAGTTTGACCCTCTTAACCAGAGATTCTGGGTTCGATCCCCAGTGGAGTCGCCAGTTTGTGGACACGGCCACGTGACGCCTCTCGGGGAGAGTTTTTTAGGAAATTGAAAAGATTGATTTTGAGAGCATTTTTACAAGAAAAATCACGAGTTTAAGAAAAGTAAAGGAGTCGCCACTTATTTTATTATTTTTATTAGGGAAAACAAAACAAGAAATAAAAACCCTTTCTTTTTTATTTAATTGACTCAATGGATAAGGAAAACGGTCTACGTCCACCAAGGACAAGTTCGGGGGTCAAATTACGCCGTGGGAAGGTATGAGGCACCCACGCACGCCCGATATGTCTACCGGCCTCTACTAAGTAAGTAAAGACTATTTAGTGTTCAATTAATCGTTCAATGGGCACAATATTATTAATCAAATTCATTACACCAAATCAAGCAAGTAGTTGATTTTATGGCATGGTGGCCTAAAGCTAGATCATAAGACAAGATAACGATAATAAAAAAAACGGCAAGTTAATAACAAAACAAAAAAAACAACCAAGAAAATAACGAGCATGTTAGGAAAATGATATAACAACTACAAAAAAAAAAAAGCATGTATAAGCTTGAACTCTTCTAAAATATGATCTGACTAACATGTGAATATTTTTATTTTAAGGAACTAGAGGAGTTATAATTTTTTAAAGAAAAGAGTGGGGCTAAATCTGATGGGCTTGTGGCTTAGTTTTGATTTGAAGTAAAAAAAAAAAAAAAAAATTCGTTTTTATTTTTGTTTGAGAAAACCGAAATCTTTGACTTGATAAAGAAAATAAAGTGTATTTTTATTCTTGTTTGTAGAAAATGGAACCAAGAACTTGCTTTTGACTTGAAGTAAGAAATAAAGTATATATTTTTTACTTTGTTTGTGGAGACCAAGAGCCAAGGAAGTTGCTGGGAACAACATGCTTAGCTACGGTGTTTAAAGAAAAAGAAAGAAAGAATAGGTCTCCATCACAAGAATAGGTCCACCTTTTAAGAAAACATGACTTAACCCCACTCTTTCATTTTCTAACTTTCTTTTATTACACCCCACCCCTATTCTTCACTCAAGACAGCCAAGAACCGAACTTCAAACATTCAGACTGAAGAGAAACAAAAAAAACCCAGCAAGGCAAACAGACTCCAAGCAACTAAAACACACAACAATAAAGAGTGAGGAGGTTGAAAGCATACCCAGCACTCTTGGATGGGTTTGATGGTGATTCCACTGAGATGAACGGCGACGACAACGGCGTTCTTTGATGGATGATCCCCACCACGCAACGCTCCACCGGCGACGGTTGACGGAGTGGTGCTGAAAAAGGCTGTGTATAGTGTGGGATTTGTCCCCCCTCAGGACCGGATTTTCCCTTAAGAAATTTCAATCTCTCAATGCTTTTCTTTTGTTTTTTTTTTTTGTTTTTGAAAGCCTTTTTGAAGATTAGGATGCAAAGAGGTGTAAGGAAAGTGATTTTTTTTTCGGTGATCAGAAAGAGATCAATCCATCCTAGTTCTAAAATCCCATGGAAAATCAGAAAAAAAATGTTTCTTTTCTCTCTTTTTTTTTTCTTTCTTTTCTCTTTTTTTACTCTCTCTCTCCTTTTTTTTTTACTCCCCCCTCCGTGTTTTTCTTTTCCCCGGCCTTATATGGTCTCTCTCCCTCTGTTTTTTCAAAATTCAAAATCCACCCTCACCTCTAACCGTTTTTGTTGGCTTGTACTCCACTACCCCTCTGCTGGAGCAGTGGAATGACAGCCAAGACCCAAAAAAAAATGTCTAGAGGGGGGGCATGCCAGACTTGGTTCAATGTCGGAGGTGTGTCTCCACTGCCCCCGAAAATGCACCTCCCAGCATTCTGTTTTTGATTTTGTCCTTTTCTTCGGGACCACTAGAGCTTACCAATATATTTCAAATAAAATGTAATTTTCTTTAAGTTTAATTAACAGAAAAAGCTTGAGGGATAAAACTTGATTTTTTCTTATATAACTTTCAAAGAGTCGAGGATTTTGTAAAAAAAGGAAAAAAATGACTAGTTCAAATGCACTTAACATGAAAATTAACTATTAAAATTATGAATAAGTAAATAAAAGAGTTAAAATAAATAAAATAAATAAAGATGTGTTGTATGAGAGAGATTAGGGAGCTACATATCATTTAATCAGTTCATCATTGGGGGGACGCATGCGCAAAAGATATGCATTATAATTGAGGAACGAAATAGGGTGTCTACAAATATGCCCCTCTTCGACGGAGATTGTGAGTAAGTGAATGCATGTGTGCATGAGCAATGGAATGAGTGAACGTCGAAGTGAAAGAAGGCAACCAATTTCGTTCTTATTATAATGCACAATCATTTGCCACCGGGTCACTGAGCATGCGTTCTCGCCGGCTAGCTTGCATGGCTAAAACAACGAAACTTAGAACACAGGAAGCGAAATATATATAACAGTATGTTAAGGTAAAAGAGTTTTTATTTATTTCATGTTTTTCTTGTTTTTTTTTTTTATTAACATGCAAAGCCATGCAAGCCTTGTGAAAAAAGCCATAAACACAAAATAAACATGCAAGTGGTGTGATATCAAGAGTATAAACATGCAACGTGCTAGGAAAGAAATGACGTGATTCCATAAAAAAATGCAAGCATTGATATTGAGCTTTGAAAAAGTAAATCACAAACGTGAGGTGGAAAGATGCCCATGTGCCGAGTGGAAAGATGCCGGGCTTAACAAAAAAGTAAAATTATGGGGTGGAAAGATGCCCATGTGCCGGGTGGAAAGATGCCGAGCTTGACAAAAAAATAAAAACATGGGGTGGAAAGATGCCCATGTGCCGGGTGGAAGATGCCGGGCTTGACAAAAAAGTAAAATCATGGGGTGGAAAGATGCCCATGTGCCGGGTGGAAAGATGCCGGGCTTGACAAAAAGGTAAAATCATGGGGTGGAAAGATGCCCATGTGCCGGGTGGAAAGATGCCGGGCTTGACAAAAAAGTAAAAACATGGGGTGGAAAGATGCCCATGTGCCGGGTGGAAAGATGCCGGTCTTGACAAAAAAGTAAAAACATGGGGTGGAAAGATGCCCATGTGCCGGGTGGAAAGATGCCGGGCTTGACAAAAAAGTAAAAACATGGGGTGGAAAGATGCCCATGTGCCGGGTGGAAGGATGCCGGTCCTGACAGAAAGGTAAAATCATGGGGTGGAAAGATGCCCATGTGCCGGGTGAAAAGATGCCGGGCTTAACAAAAAAGTAAAATCATGGGGTGGAAAGATGCCCATGTGCCGGGTGGAAGGATGCCGGGCTTAACAAAAAAGGTAAAAACATGGGGTGGAAAGATGCCCATGTGCCGGGTGGAAAGATGCCGGTCTTGACAAAAAATGTAAAACATGGGGTAAAAAGATGCCCATGTGCCGGGTGGAAAGATGCCGGGCTTGACAGAAAATGTAAAACATGGGGTGGAAAGATGCCCATGTGCCGGGTGGAAAGATGCCGGGCTTAACAAAAAAGTAAAATCATGGGGTGGAAAGATGCCGGGCTTGACAAAAAAGTAAAAGCATGGGGTGGAAAGATGCCCATGTGCCGGGTGGAAAGATGCCGGGCTTGACAAAAAAGTAAAAGCATGGGGTGGAAAGATGCCCATCTGCCGGGTGAAAAGATGCCGGGCTTGACAAAAAAGTAAAAGTGACAATGGTAGCGATAGTGTATGCGTATGTGTGCATGTATGTATTTTAAAAGCAAAGTAAGTGAAGGCAAGCAAAAAATAGTTCTGGGAGCACATCAGATCTTCTTGAGTTTTTTTTTGAAAAGCCAAGCCAAATTTGTATGTCATCTCGCCCAAGACCATAGATGGATATTGATAAATTTCCATGCCCCTAGTTCGGAACGTTCACCAACAAGGTCAAATCTTACCACCAAAACTCATTATTATCCTCTTCTAGCCATTTCTTAAGCTTGATTAAATCCAAAATAAAGGGGTTTCCATGCCCTTGTTATGAAAGGCTTTTGTCGCAAGAAGCTCAAATCGATTGCCGCAAACCAAGAGAATGTCCAAGCGCCTAGTGTTCAAACTTTGGAAAGTCACTTGAACGATGGATCTCCATAGCACAGATTCATAACTAAACATGAGATTTGAGGAACCAAACTCCAAAGTTTCCAATTCTAAGCCAATATGTCGCTAGAAGATAAAAAGTTTGAAGTAATGACCATGACCTCAGGGTGGACCCGTGGGTTGCAGTGCCACATGCGGATAAATGTGAAAGAAACAAAGGAAACTAAATCCAATAACACACCCATGCCCCTAGTGTGGGCATCTCAAGGAATAGGACAAGGTCAATGTGACAAAGTGATGACAATTGGCCGATGGCAAGATCATCATGAACCAAACGGTGAGGTTTGGTGATAAGCAACGGTGAGGTATGATGATAAGCAAGTGGGGAAAGGGGATAGCAATAAGAGAAAATGAACACGTGAGCAAATATAGGGATTAATGACAAATGAGACCGAACCTACTTTTAAATAGGTTGCCTACGTATCCAAAGGAATCAGGTCTAACGTAGTTCCAGGGAAATAAATGACCTCTTTTTTTTTTTTTTTTTTTTTTTTAGGATAAATTTTCTACAATAGACTCCAAGAAGTAATTCCAAGAGACGTTGCACTTTGAAGGCCCTACCCAAAGTGAAGAAAGTGGGTATTGTAACAACAAAGTTAATAGCAAAGGATCAATGTGGCTAGGTATGTAAGAATAGGCTTAAGTAAAGAAGATCACCCATCATTTGGTCATTACTTCAAACATGATATCTTTTAAGTTGGTCAAGATTAGTTGGCTCAAAGAATTGATTTCCATCTAAGTCCATTAACCAAGCCGCACCTTCGGGGGATAGTTCTCTAATGATAAACGGGCCACTCCAATTAGGCCTAAACTTGCCTCTCGGGTCTTTCACCAAGCATCTAATCATCTTTACAACCATATCCCCTTTTTTTAGTCCACGAGATTTCACCCTTTTGCTGAATGCTCTAGCCATTCTCCTCTGATAAGCATGCATGTGATTTACGGCCTGAAGCCTTTTCTCATCCTGACAGGCCACAAACGCGTTGACCCCTTGTGATAATTTAGATTAATTAAATTAGCCCAGTTATTAATTAATCAAATTAACATGCAAATTTACGTGGCAGCACAAACAAATCACCGAAACTAAATTATGCAGCGGAAAATAAATAACACGGTGATTTGTTCACGAATGGGGAAAACCCTAAGGCAAAAACCCCACCGGGTGATTTAAGGTCACCACTCCCGAAACTCCACTATTATCACAACGAGCAGTTACAAGTAAGGAATCCCAGTACCTCACCAACCTACAGTTGAACTCTTACCCCAATACCCAATTGGACTCGTTCTGTAGTGACAATTTCTCCAGTTCAATGCACGGCTCCCAGTACGTGACTAACCAATGTGATGCGCGGATCCCAGTACGCGTCTTACTCCTTTGCACGAATCCCAGTACATGACTCACTCACCAACTTGAGAAAGAAAGAATGTTGGCTGCAAAGTTCTTCAAATCATCAGAGATGAACTAGGGCACGAACTTTTTCTCACAGATCACAATTTGCATGAAGAGAGAAGATGCAACTTGTATCTTGTGATTTCTGCTTATTCACTTGTGCAGCCCCTTTTACGGCCCTTAAAATAATCCTTTTATATGTCTAGGGTTAGGAGAAAAGAAGTCCCAAAGACACACACACGGATTGGACTTGAAACAGACTTGGAATTCTGTTTTCTTTAATTCTCGACAGATAGAGGTGTCGAGAGGTGTCGAGACAGCTGTCGAGGCTCGGGCTAAACAGCTTCTTTAAATCTCGATAGATGTATCTGTCGAGGTTATCTATCGAGCTTTAAAATCTTGCACTTCCTTGCTTGTATCTTGGACAGACTTTGACGGCTTCAACACTTAAACTTGAACCACTGTTTCTTGAAGTGTTTAACCCATCCTAGATCTACCCAATTACAAGTAAAGTGCGTTTTGTCTAAGGATAAGCCAATTACATAAAATAGCGACATATGTTCACAAGTTTGAACAACTACATATGTCCTAACAATCTCCCCCTTTGGCAATCCGTGACAAAACCACAACATACAAATGAAGATATGAGAGAAGTCATAAATCACTCAACTCATATTCACTTGTTACATACAGTAAAATCTATCCTAACACAAACTCTTGAAAAACTTTGCAAGAAGAGAGTTTATGGCAAGAAGACTTTGACAACCTGTATTTCTGAAACACTTATAAACAAAACACATCAAGGCATCTTTGTGTGAAACAGAAATAATAGATTGCATACAAGTAAAGAAACATGTGTATAAAGACAGAAAAGAAACAACACATGAAAGGTAGGTGAAAGAAACATACATCATCATATATAAGAAGAATATAAGTACAATGTATGGTAGAACATGATCAAAGTATCTCTAAAAGATAAGGAAAGAAAAGAAATACATCTGATCATCTCACTACATCCCTCAAAGCACACTCCCCCTAACAAAAATGTCCTATGTCCTATGCTAACACTCCCCCTAAGTATGACTACTCTCATACAAAACTACTCCCCCTTTTGTCACGAGTGACAAAGGGTAGAGTGTCAAGTAGACATCTCATCCGATGAGTCAGCATCTCCATCATCATCATCGTCGGAAGCATCATCATCATCGCCATCATCATCAGCCTCGGTCTCAGACGACGCATGAGGTGGCGGAGGAGAAGCCTCTGATGCAAAGCCGCCCATGGTCGCCTGTCGCCTAGCGATGCGGCCAACACGGACATTCACCTGATACAACTCAGTGGTGAGTGTATCGAGGCGAGCGTCCATGCGCTGTAACAGCGTCATGACGTCTCCCAGTGTGACCTCGCTCGTAGAAGAAGAGGTAGATGCTCGAGCGGATCTGGAGGTGGTCGGACGGGTGGAAGGAGGTGCAGCATCCGGCTGTCGCGATCTGAACTGTGCCTCGCTACGTTTTACGGTAGCGGCGTCTATGGCAGACATGACATGATAATGATCGGACGTAGGGAAGGGAATGGAAAAACGACCCAAAATCCTCGTGATAGCGGAAGGGAAAATGAGCTTATCACGGGTGGCCGTATCTCTATAGACATCGATAATAGAAAAGATGAAGTGAGAAGGAAAGTCTATAGAGAGATCCTCAAGGAGGGACAACAAGAACCGAGCACGAGGCTCTGTGATCGAGTTGTAGTGAGACAGTGGGTGCAAAACAAAGGTCATCACCATGTTAAGAAATCTAGGACCTTTAGCAAAAGGTCGACATGGTGTGTACATGTGATCTCCCCAAAGGGTAGGACGTTCACAGAACGCCGAGATCATCTCGTCTTTGGACACAGTCCAGAGACGCTCACAACTAGGGTAATCGGGATGATCCACCCTAGGGACATGGAGTACCTCAGAGACAAGCTCTGGGGTGACACAGAAGCGCGTACCTCGAACGCTAGAGAAGAAGGAAGGTACTGACGAATCAATCCCGTGGATGTTGGAGTAAAACTCCTGAATCAGCACGAGAGGAGACGTGACCGGGACGTCACACAGTAACTCCCATCCCCGAGTGTGAATGACATCGGGAAGGTCAGTGTCGGCAAAGTCTGCCAAGACGACGTGGCGTTCCGAATGAACACCGCGTTTAGAAAAGTTCTCCGAGAAATCCTTATGGGCTTTCTCATCACGGAACCGAACAGACACAGGGGTAGAATCAGAAGAAGACTGCCCCTTAGAACGCATGGGGTTCCTAGGAGGAATAGACTTACGTTTAGGAGCCATAGACGCTACTAACGTAAACATAGAAGAGGGGAAAGAAGAGACAAACAGAAAAGTCCCAAACAATTCAATATTGGCAGAAAGAAATATTGAAATGAAAAGAACGTATGCATGAAAATGCATGAGCATGTGACATGCAACTCAAAACACATCATGGGCTCAGCCCAATCCAAACCTAACAGCACACAATAGGAAGGCACACATCTAAATGCATGAAAATACAATTAGAATGCTAATGTGATGCAATGCATGTGGTTTTGAAGATCAGAACTCGAAAACCAACCCAAAAATTTCAGGAAAATCCCGACAATTTTGAAAACTCCCAAAAATTTTCAAAAAAAACACAAACCTAGGGTTTTGAAAACAATGCAATGCATGAAATGAGAGATAAAAGGCTTACCAAATGATGAAGAAAGTGAAGAAACACTTGAGAAAGCCTTGAGAGAGGTTTGGAGGGAGAGGGAAAAGATTTTGAGAGAGATCCAAATGTTTTCGAGCGAGAGAGATCGAGAGAAGTGATTTCAAAATCGCGAAGGACCCTTATACAGAATCTCAGTAAATCTCGACAGATGCAGGTATCGAGAGCTGTCGAGGTAGCTGTCGAGGTAAGCTGTCGAGAAATGCTCGTGGACAGATGAAGCTATCGAGGTTAGCTATCGAGGAAGAAGAAACAAGCATGTGGTGACCTCGATCGATCCAGAAGCTATCGAGGAGCTATCGAGCAAACAGAAAGTTTCTCGATCGATCCAGCTGCTATCGAGGTATCTGTCGAGACTGCGATAAGAATGAGTCTAGGGATCTCGACAGATGGCTATGTGTCGAGAGGTATCGAGGAGGTGTCGAGATGCCTTTCAAAGCAGTTTTTCAAAAGAGGAAAAACACAGACATGAATGCAATCATGCATGCAACTCAACCAAGGATACAACCAACACATTAAGCTCTCAAAAACATCTCTCAACAAGAAATATGATGCACATGTATCTCAAAACACGCACACACACATTAAACAAGTCTAACCAATATTATCTTTCAAAAACGAGTTAAGACAGTTTAATGAGCACACATTAACGCATGTCAACCTTGTGATGGCCAAATCACATTGTACCTGCACATGTATCAAGAATAGCAAAGAGTATTGCGTGTTGTGTGTGAAAACATCGCAAGATTGCATAAGTGTCTCAATGTTATGACGATTTGAGATATGAGAAAATCACTTTAACTCACACACAATCATAACTGCTCGATGGGGACTATCACCTTTGAGGTACATCCTATAACTCCCACATCTCCTAGAAAACACGCTTGCAACCATATTTTAAAGCATTTTTAATCTTTTTGCTTATTATTTCTTTGCATATTTTCTTTTAACAAGCATATCATGCATGGGCATACAAGAGAAAGAAAAGAAATACCCAATGATGTTAAGCTTGTGACACTGCACTTTTGCTATGCCGAAGCATACAGGTGTCCTTGACATTGCACTTTTGCTATGCCGAAGCATACAGATGTCATTGACATTGCACTTTTGCTATGCCGAAGCATACAGATGTCATATTATGATTGGCGAGTAACAGTGGTGAGATGGTTATTTATGCCTTTCTCTTAGGATTTTCTAGTTCAACCCGTCAAAAAGAGTGATACGAATGTTAAGAAGAAGAGATCACTTAACCTTACTCATCACAAACAAAGAGCTACAGAGCTCACTCGCTTAGTTGTGCAGAAGAGTGCTCATCTAAGCTATAGATGACACAAAGTTTAGAAAACTCTGTTTCAATGGCCATTACAAAAGTTCACATGAACTGATGCACACAAACACACACTGTTTTTGTATTTTTCATTTTTTCAATTTTTTTTTTTATTTTTATAAGAGAAGCAAAAATAAAACACAAAACTGAAAACACACAAACAAAAACATGTAAAGCAAAACAATGCATAAAACTAGACTGACTCAAAACAGTAAAGAAACACACAAGTAATGCAACACACAAAATAGAGAGAGAAGAAGAAGTGACTAAAATCACTTGGAACCCTTTGGCTTCCACACCTTGGAAGATCCTTTCCTTTTGGTTGACTCTTGAGCCGGTATAGGGGGAGAAGAATATGAACCGTTCAAGTTTGAAAGGAACATGAGGGCTTTTAGAATGTCTCCAAGAGGAGCGAGAGAAGACTGGAGCTGATTCTGGCTCCCAGATGCTATAGCGCCATTGCTCTGTTGAGTGGCAAGCCACTTGTAGCAATTTGGTCGAGTGTGACCGCCGAGACCACAATGATAACAGAGATGCGACTTCTTCTGTTTGGCCTTTTAAGAGTTATCCTTCTTATTCCTAGGGTGTCTAGCTTCCCTTTTCTCAATTTTAGGGGGTGCTCCTAGGATGGATTTGTCCTTGCCTATGTTCTCACTAGCTAAATCAGTTTTAACATTATTTTCCTCAGTTTTAATGTTATCAGCCGGTGGAACAAAAACAGTAGTACTAGCAGAAGGAGTATTAGAGATAGAGAATTCATACCCCAATCCAGTACGATCTGAAGAGTATCTCTGAGCACTCAGCATCTCGTCCAGTTTAGCACTTGACGTCCTCTCCAGTTGTGCCCTGACTTGAAACAGCTCTGCTTCAAGCTTCTTGGTCCTCTCAGCCAAGAAATTGTTCTCGAACCTCAGTGCTCCAATGGTTTGATTCGCTTGATCAACCTTTGTGGACAGTTCCTCACGGTCAAGTTCCACATCACTGAGTTTCTTGGTGGCCAGCCTATAGAGCTTCTCATGCTTTTCCGAGAGCTTGTATAACTTCTCATAGGCAGTGTGGATATCATCTTGATCATCCATGATCTCACACTTGGATTCCACCAACTCTTCTTCTTCATCCGCTTTCTCGGTAACCCCATCAGTAGGATTAACAGTGGCAGTGAAGGCATTCAAGATTCCGTCGTCCTCATCCTCGGAATCATCCTCTGGCTCTGTGTCGCTTAAGGTAACAGCAAGTGCCTTGCTTTTCCCTATGCTCTTTAAGTACGTAGGACACTCTTGTTTCATGTGTCCAAAGCCTTGACACCCAAAGCACTTTGGTCCTGTGGGAACAGTGTACTGACCGCCATCCTTGACATCCTTCTTCATTTTATCCGGATTCTTGAATTGTGAAGAACTGGATTGTCTGCGGTCTCTGTTGAAGCCCTTTCCGTTGGCATTCTTCATGAACTTCTTGAACTGCCTTGTGATGTAGGACTTCATCTTGGAATCTTCATCATCTGACGAGTCATCCGTGTCACTGCTTTTGGCCTTCAGTGCCAAACTCTTGCCCTTACTTGACTTGCCTAACCTAGTCAGCCCTAACTCATAGGTTTGCAAGTTTCCAACTAGCTCAGTCAAAGGAATTCTGTCAATATCCTTTGATTCTTCAATTGCCGTGATCTTAGCATGGAATCTTTCCGGCAACGATCTGAGCACCTTCTCTTACAATCTTGGGTTCTGGGATGGTTTCCCCAAGATTGAAGGCTGAGTTCACTATGTCCTTCAGCTTGGCATAGAACTCATCAAACGACTCATCCTCCTCCATTTTAATCTCTTCAAAGCGTGTGGTGAGCCTTTGTAGCTTTGAATCTTTGACAGCCTTGGTGCCCTCATAGGTTGTCTGGAGGATAGTCCATGCTTCCTTCGCAGTTTCAGTTGAGGAAATTTTCTTAAACTCCTCATTGGTGACTGCACTGAATAGGGCATTCAATACTCTGCTGTTGAAGTTAGCCGCCTTGATCTTTGCATCATCCCATTCGGCTGGCGCTTCTGTAGGCTTGGTCCAGCCTATCTCCACAGCTTGCCACACTTTCTCATCTAAAGACTGCAAGAAAGCTCTCATGCGTACTTTCCAGTATGCATAGTTAGTGCCATCAAATAAAGGAGGTATAATTAAAGATTGTCCTCTATCCATGACAGCAGGGGTCAATGGATCACACACAGTAGATTAAACCCTAATCAGAGTGTGCTTGCTCTGATACCACTTGACAGGCCACAAACGCGTTGACCCCTTATGATAATTTAGATTAATTAAATTAGCCCAGTTATTAATTAATCAAATTAACATGCAAATTTACGTGGCAGCACAAACAAATCACCGAAACTAAATTATGCAGCGGAAAATAAATAACACGGTGATTTGTTCACGAATGGGGAAAACCCTAAGGCAAAAACCCCACCGGGTGATTTAAGGTCACCACTCCCGAAACTCCACTATTATCACAACGAGCAGTTACAAGTAAGGAATCCCAGTACCTCACCAACCTACAGTTGAACTCTTACCCCAATACCCAATTGGACTCGTTCTGTAGTGACAATTTCTCCAGTTCAATGCACGGCTCCCAGTACGTGACTAACCAATGTGATGCGCGGATCCCAGTACGCGTCTTACTCCTTTGCACGAATCCCAGTACGTGACTCACTCACCAACTTGAGAAAGAAAGAATGTTGGCTGCAAAGTTCTTCAAATCATCAGAGATGAACTAGGGCACGAACTTTTTCTCACAGATCACAATTTGCATGAAGAGAGAAGATGCAACTTGTATCTTGTGATTTCTGCTTATTCACTTGTGCAGCCCCTTTTACGGCCCTTAAAATAATCCTTTTATATGTCTAGGGTTAGGAGAAAAGAAGTCCCAAAGACACACACACGGATTGGACTTGAAACAGACTTGGAATTCTGTTTTCTTTAATTCTCGACAGATAGAGGTGTCGAGAGGTGTCGAGACAGCTGTCGAGGCTCGGGCTAAACAGCTTCTTTAAATCTCGATAGATGTATCTGTCGAGGTTATCTATCGAGCTTTAAAATCTTGCACTTCCTTGCTTGTATCTTGGACAGACTTTGACGGCTTCAACACTTAAACTTGAACCACTGTTTCTTGAAGTGTTTAACCCATCCTAGATCTACCCAATTACAAGTAAAGTGCGTTTTGTCTAAGGATAAGCCAATTACATAAAATAGCGACATATGTTCACAAGTTTGAACAACTACATATGTCCTAACACATCCATTAGATTCAGTTCATCAAATCTGGATCTAACCCAATCTTCCTCTGACACACGATGCTCTAAAGACACTCTCAATGAAGGAACCTCAATCTCAACTGGCAATACCGCCTCCATACCATATACTAAAGAGAAAGGTGTGGATCCAGTTGCTGTCCTAAAAGATGTTCGATAGGCCCACAACGCGAATGGTAATTTTTCTAGCCAATCACGATGTGACTCTATCATTTTCTCTAATATCTTCACCATGTTCTTGTTCGCTGCTTCCACAGCTCCATTGGTTTGGGGTCTGTAAGGTGATGACCTATGATGTTGGATGTTGTATTTTGCTAAGAGAGTCGAAGCCTCTTTCTTGAAATGAGAGCCCCGATCGGATATCAACTCATGTGGCACCCCATACCTACAGATAATGTTCAACTTGATAAACTTGGAAACTTCTACCGATGTCAGCTTGGCATAAGATGCTGCTTCAACCCATTTTGTGAAGTAATCAATTGCCACTAGAATGTATTCATGGCCATTTGATGCCTTAGGGGTGATTTTTCCAATTATGTCAATGCCCCACACTGAGAAAGGCCAAGGTGTAGTCAGGTAATGAAGTTCAGAAGGTGGCATGTGATTGAGATTCCCATGGATTTGGCAGTCATGACACCCCCTAACATGTTTACAGCAGTCTGTTTCCATTGTCAACCAAAAATAGCCAAGTCTCATTATTTTTCTTGCCAACATATGTCCGCTCATATGAGGTCCACACTGCCCGCCATGCACCTCATTTATCACCTTTTCTGCAGACAATTCATCCAAGCATAACAACAAAATGCCCTCAGTTGATTTCTTGTACAAAGTGTCCCCACATATTACAAATCTAGATGCCAACTGACGTAAAGTACGTTTATCCTTCTTCGTAGCACATTCAGGATATTCATTATTTCTCAAAAATTGATAAATGTCAGTGTACCATGGTTTATCATCTGAGGATAGTTCCATTATTTCCATGATGCACAAGTATGCGGGTTCTGTCCTTTTTTCCACTAGAAAAGGGCGGATAACTGCAGCTTCAGGAACATGCAACATGGAAGCAAGAGAAGCCAAAGAATCAACTAGATGGTTCTCATCCCGAGGAAGATGACGATAAGTGATATTTTCAAACTTTCCAACTAAAAGCTCTAAGTAAGCATGATATGGCCTCAACTTTGGATCTCTAGTTTTCCATTTACCTTGAATTTGTTGTAACACCAAGTTAGAATCGCCAAAGACCGCTAGTCTCTTTATCCCCAACTCTATTGCAATCTCCAACCCCATAATGCATGCCTCATACTCTGAAACATTATTAGTCACTGGCCAACTGGTTGGAAAGACAAGTTTAATGGCCCTTGGGATGACATCACCATCCGGAGAGATCAATAAAGTACCAATCCCATGTCCTGAACTATTTGAGGCGCCATCAAAATACATCTTCCATGTTGAAGACCCTTCTTCTACCATAACAATGTCCTCATTCGGAAATTCATCAGCGACAACTTGCTTGTCCAATATTGGATGAGCAGAGAGGTAGTCTGCAATAATTTGACCTTTAACCGACTTTTGGACCACAAATTTAATGTCATAAGGTGCTATCAAGAATGACCATCGCGACATCTTCCCCACCAATGCTGGTTTTTCGAACAAGTATTTGATCGGATCCATGCGGGAAATTAGCCAAACTGAGTAAATTGACACATAATGCTTAAGCTTCTCAGTAACCCAAACCAATGCTAGGCAAGTCTTTTCAATGGCAGTATACTTCAATTCATAATCAAGCATTTTCTTACTCAAATAATAGATTGCTCTTTCTTTACCATGGTCATCGTATTGGGCCAACATAGAGCCTAAAGCAACATCGGATACTGACAAGTATAGCAACAGCGGGCGTCCCGGAATAGGAGGAGTTAATACTGGAGGTGATTGCAAATATTCCTTTATCTTCTCAAAGGCAGCTTGACATTGTTCATTCCAATCTTTTGGTTGGTTCTTCTTTAAAAGCTTGAAGATGGGTTCACAAACATCAGTCAATTGACAGATAAATCGACTGATATATTGCAAACGGCCTAAGAAACCCCTAACCTCCTTCTCAGTGCGTGGAGGGGGCATGTCCAAGATAGCCTTAGCTTTTGCAGGATCTACTTCTATACCTTTTTGGCTAACAACAAAACCCAACAAGCGGCCAGAAGTCACACCAAAAGCACATTTCTTCGGATTTAGTCTCAATTTGTATTTGCGAATCCTTTCAAAAAACTTCCTCAAATTAGAGCAATGCTCACTTCTCTCCTTAGACTTCACAATCATATCATCAACGTAGACCTCAACCTCCTTATGCATCATATCATGGAGAATGGTGGTAGCTGCCCTTTGATAAGTAGCACCTGCATTCTTCAAACCGAAAGGCATGACCTGATAGCAATAAACACCCCATTCAGTAATAAAAGCTGTTTTCTCCATATCTTCAGGTGCCATCAAAATTTGATTATATCCTGAAAAACCATCCATAAATGAGAATAAGGCATGCCCAGCTGTAGCATCAACCAACATGTCTATATGTGGCAAAGGGAAATCATCTTTTGGACTAGCCTTATTTAAATCTCGATAATCGACACACATTCGAACCCTTCCATCTTTCTTAGCAACTGGTACGATGTTGGCCAACCAATCTGAGTATTCTATCACTCTTAGAAAGCCCGCTTTTACTTGCTTCCCAATTTCCTCTTTAACTTGCACACTCCATTTTGAATTCATTCTCCTTAGCTTTTGTTTGATTGGTTTAGCATCAGGGAGTAGAGGGAGGTGATGCTGAACAATATTTGGATCTAGTCCAGGCATATCCTCATAAGACCAAGCAAAAACATCCAAGTAAGATTCCAACAACTCAATTAATTCAGATTTTTCACTTTGGGACAAGGAAGTCCCTATTTGGATTTCTTTAGGTTGCTCTTTTGTCCCTAAGTCGATTATCTCAGTGTCCTCCATGATGGGTTGTGCTCGATTTTCATGGGATTCTACAATACGAGTAAGTTCATGAGGTGGTTGATCTAACATCGACTCATCATCTGAAACTAAAGGATTAGACTCATCCAAGTTGCAAACAAAAATACCCGGCCGGTCCATACACATGTTAGGATTTAAAAGCACATTGTCACAACACACAAACGAGTACTCTGAAACATTCATTTCATTAACTTGAGAAACAAGTACATCAAGAGCAACTGACTCAGTATTCAAGATAGGCTCAGAAGCAACGACAGACTCAACACATGTAGCAAAAGCATTTCCACCAACATCGGTGCTAAGTACAGAATCATTAGACATCAAAATGGGAAGAGGCTCAAAGGATCCCAAGGCATTCTCCTCAGCTACGACACCTTGAGTTTCATGCACCAAATCATGACTAGAATCATAGGCTTCAAGCTCCCCTGAAGAAATCATCATCAAATCCAAAGTAATCTCCTTCTCTTTTTCTGAAACCAAAGGTCCTAGAGTCATGTCATCCACCTCACATTGGTAGTCATCAGTAGCAAAGGCCCCATCCATAAACTCAGATTCATCAGTAACAAAATCAGGGAAGTGCAAAGATAAAATACTGCTGCTACTAGAGCTCCGAGAGATATAAGCAAGTGGACTTAAACCCACAGCAGTAATTGAGGACTTCTGAGGAACAAGAACTCGTGAAGGACTTCCAATGTGGTTAGTGGAACCAAGCTCAGAAACCAATGCATCACTACCTCCAACATCAAATGCGTGTAGCTCTCCAAATAAAGCCTCAAAACTGGGTACAATTTCTCCAGTGATCTCATCAACCTAAACCTGAGATGGCAAAGAGTGTGGTAGATGGGTTTTTGACTTAGTAAAATATTCCATGAGAGAGCCACGAATTGGAGCCGTTGGATAATCAAAAGGTATGCCCAAACGCCTTGCAAGGCTTCGACCTCGATGTATGGCACTCACTCTAACCCAATCTTCCTCCTTTAGGACATAGCCTAGGCCAAAAATAGGATCTGACTCAATATTCTCAACAAACTTTGTCACTCCCTGTTGGCGTCTACCCAATCCAAAACCAGGCATAAATCGCATATCCCGCATAATCTCTGATATGACCAAATTACTATGCGAATTGAACGGCAAAGGCAAGTAGTCCCTCATAGGATTAGATAACTCAATGGTCTGCACTTGCTCAAAATGGAAGCCACTTAACATAGGATCGGAGTCACTATGCTTAATCTCCAATATTGGCTCATCAAGT
The DNA here is from genome assembly GCA_032878915.1 of Castanopsis chinensis. NCBI lineage: Eukaryota > Viridiplantae > Streptophyta > Magnoliopsida > Fagales > Fagaceae > Castanopsis > Castanopsis chinensis. Next base: position 48,229 of record JAVQMG010000076.1, on the reverse strand, counting down.
GGGAAGGGATCGGGAACAGCATCTATAGTAATGATATCCTTCCCATGCCTATATCTCAACTTTTGGTGGAGGGATGATGGAAGGACATTCCATGCATGAATGAATGGTCGCCCTAAAAGAAGGTTAAAGGAAGGCCGGACCTCCAAAACTTGGAAAAGAGTAGGGAATGTGACCGGTCCCAACTGTATTCCTAACTCAAGAGTCCCTACAACCTTTCTGCTTGTGTTATCATAAGCTCTAACCACTTGGGAAGACTCACCAAAATCAGCTTTCCCAAATCCAAGGGCAACTGCAGTGGCTAGTGGACAAACGTTCAGAGCAGACCCATTATCAACAAGTACTGAGGGGATTCGCCTAGATGCACAACTAACAACAATCATCAAAGGCCGATTATGGTTTAGGCCTTCAAGAGTAAGGTCAGCATCTGAGAATGATAAAACTGTGGAACGGTCAGCTGTAAGCAAGTGAACAACATCATCAGGAGAGGTAGATGTAGGCACAGGAATCTGAGTCAAAGCTTTTACTAAAGCATCTCGATGGGCAGTAGATGAAGCTAAAAGTCCCCAAACCGACACATTAGATTGCGTCCTCTTCAACTGCTTAATAACCTCATTATCCTCCTCTATAATCTCAGCATAAGCCTTTTCTTTATCATTTGACAAATTTGATGGATGCACTACCCGACCACTACGAGTTACCAAGCCAACATCCCAAAAGTTTGTGTGTTCCATAGATGCATATTGGTCTACATGCAAAAAGTTGTTCACACCTGAAGATAAGAGGAAAGGACCGGACCTAGTAGGGCTAGAGGTGAGGACAAAAGGTGTACCTTGTGTATAGTCAGGAGAGAGGAAATAAGGCTCAACATCAAGGGAGTTATGCATGACATGGTCAATGGGTGGTTGGGAAGGTTGGGATGACAATGTGTTTGGTATGAGGGTTATAGGTCTAGGCTTCTGTGTGTCCCATGACATCATGTGGATGGAGGATTCAAGTGGGTCATCTAGGTCGATGAGGTTAAGGTTGGCTGGAGGTGGAGGAGCTATATGTGAAGGTAAAGGGTTGGTGGTCACATTAGGGGGTGGCTCAAGGACAATGGCTCTCTTCCTCAACAAATCTTCAACTGCATTGCGAAGAGTAAAGCAATCATCAGTAAGATGCCCAGCGGATTGGTGATAAGCACAATATTGGTTGAGCCTGAAATTTGGAGGCAAAGGATTTGGCAATTGCTTAGGAGGTAGTGGTGCAATTTTTCGGGCAGCCAAGAGCTTTTCAAAAGCACAACTGAGAGACATCCCCAAGTTTGTAAACACACGTGGAGCTCGATCCTGTGGAGATCGTGAATTAAAAGGAGGTGGAGTTTGAATGGCATGGACATGTGGTTGGGTAGTTCGAGGACACCAAAAGGTAGGTTGGGGGTATTGATGATGAACAAGACTAGATTGGGTAGTTGTAGGTTGGTCATAGGCAGATTGGTTAGGCTTATAATGAGACGACCGATGCCCCTTTGGGTGTGAGTAGCCCGGGCTAGTGGACCCCCACTGTTGAGTGTCAATAACATTAACCTCGGGTTGCCTAGCAAAACCACTCGCCTGTCTTTTCCCTCTCTGATCATTCAAAGTAGGCTCTGACCATAAACCCCTAGAAAATCCCTCCTCAACATCAATACCAGCTTGCACTCAAGCCCGAAAATCCGGATAACTATTCCCAACCGGGTGGAAAGAGTAATGGGTAGGTTGGGGTTGACATTTAACACTTAATAGGAATGAGTAATGGGCATGTTAAATTTTCACAAGGCAGAAGGTCCTCGGACCTGGCTTAGCCGAGGATGCCATTAACATGATAAACCGTCTGTGTGTTAAAATTTTCCTAAGGCAGAAGGTCTAAGGACCTGGCTTAGCCCCAGTTGACATTTAACACTTAATTAATATTGATCCGTGTTAAATTTTCCCAAGGCAGAAGGTCCGAGGACCTGGCGTAACCAAGGTTGACATTAACACTTAATAGGAATGAGTAATGGGCATGTTAAATTTTCACAAGGCAGAAGGTCCTCGGACCTGGCTTAGCCGAGGATGCCATTAACATGATAAACCGTCTGTGTGTTAAAATTTTCCTAAGGCAGAAGGTCTAAGGACCTGGCTTAGCCCCAGTTGACATTTAACACTTAATTAATATTGATCCGTGTTAAATTTTCCCAAGGCAGAAGGTCCGAGGACCTGGCGTAACCAAGGTTGACATTAACACTTAATAGGAATGAGTAATGGGCATGTTAAATTTTCACAAGGCAGAAGGTCCTCGGACCTGGCTTAGCCAAGGATGCCATTAACATGATAAACCGTCTGTGTGTTAAAATTTTCCTAAGGCAGAAGGTCTAAGGACCTGGCTTAGCCCCAGTTGACATTTAACACTTAATTAATATTGATCCGTGTTAAATTTTCCCAAGACAGAAGGTCCGAGGACCTGGCGTAACCAAGGTTGACATTAACACTTAATAGGAATGAGTAATGGGCATGTTAAATTTTCACAAGGCAGAAGGTCATCGGACCTGGCCTAGCCGAGGATGCCATTAACATGATAAACCGTCTGTGTGTTAAAATTTTCCTAAGGCAGAAGGTCTAAGGACCTGGCTTAGCCCCAGTTGACATTTAACACTTAATTAATATTGATCCGTGTTAAATTTTCCCAAGGCAGAAGGTCCGAGGACCTGGCGTAACCAAGGTTGACATTAACACTTAATAGGAATGAGTAATGGGCATGTTAAATTTTCACAAGGTAGAAGGTCATCGGACCTGGCCTAGCCGAGGATGCCATTAACATGATAAACCGTCTGTGTGTTAAAATTTTCCTAAGGCAGAAGGTCTAAGGACCTGGCTTAGCCCCAGTTGACATTTAACACTTAATTAATATTGATCCGTGTTAAATTTTCCCAAGGCAGAAGGTCCGAGGACCTGGCGTAACCAAGGTTGACATTAACACTTAATAGGAATGAGTAATGGGCATGTTAAATTTTCACAAGGCAGAAGGTCATCGGACCTGGCCTAGCCGAGGATGCCATTAACATGATAAACCGTCTGTGTGTTAAAATTTTCCTAAGGCAGAAGGTCTAAGGACCTGGCTTAGCCCCAGTTGACATTTAACACTTAATTAATATTGATCCGTGTTAAATTTTCCCAAGGCAGAAGGTCCGAGGACCTGGCGTAACCAAGGTTGACATTAACACTTAATAGGAATGAGTAATGGGCATGTTAAATTTTCACAAGGCAGAAGGTCCTCGGACCTGGCTTAGCCGAGGATGCCATTAACATGATAAACCGTCTGTGTGTTAAAATTTTCCTAAGGCAGAAGGTCTGAGGACCTGGCTTAGCCCCAGTTGACATTTAACACTTAATTAATATTGATTGAACCGATAGAGATAATAGTACTCGACAATTAGCGCGATACAAGGATATCTAAATACACGGCGGAAACGCTTTTCATTAGTAGTAGTACCTTCGAAGATTATTTACATTGAAAGGTCGCTTTACATGTTGGTCATCCAGGTCGGCCAGGTAATATGCCCCCACACCGGCCACTGAGGTTATCCGGTAGGGTCCCTCCCAATTCGGCCCCAACTTCCCCCACGATGGGTCCTTTGCCGTTCCTACGACTTTCTTTAAGACCAAGTCTCCCGGGGCGAGAGGTCTGGATCTTACGCGAGAGTCGTACCCCCGTTTGAGCTGCTGCTGGTAGCTGGCTAGTCGGACCATGGCGTTTTCCCGCCTTTCTTCCACCAAGTCCAGCCCCTCCAGCAGCATGTTGTCGTTAGCTTCTGGGGCGAAAGACTGTGTCCTCATCGTTGGGAACCCTATCTCCACCGGAATCACGGCCTCGGCGCCGTACGTCATCGCGAAAGGAGTCTCGCCGGTGGATTTTCGCGGCGTGGTTCGGTAAGTCCATAACACATGTGGTACCTCATCCACCCACCTGCCCTTTGCATCATCCAATCTTTTCTTGAGCCCATTGACTATCGACTTGTTTGTGGCTTCAGCTTGGCCGTTCCCCTGCGGGTAAGCTGGGGTGGAGTACCTATTCGTGATGCCGAAGTCTCCACAGTATTTTCGGAAGGCTTTGCTGTCGAACTGCAGTCCATTATCCGAGATGAGGGTGCAGGGGATCCCAAATCTGGTGATGATATTCTTCCAGACGAATCTCTTCGCGTCCACGTCCCGGATATTCGAGAGCGGCTCGGCCTCAACCCATTTGGTGAAGTAGTCCGTCCCGACAAGTAGCCATCGCTTGTTGCCCGCTGCCCTTGGGAACGGTCCCACTATGTCCAAGCCCCATTATGCAAAAGGCCAAGGACTGACCAAAGGATTGAGAACGCCACCAGGCTGGTGGATGTTGGGCGCATACCTCTGACACTGGTCGCACTTCCTCGCGTACTCCTGCGCTTCTCTCTGCATATTCGGCCACCAGTACCCCTGCGTAAGGGCCCTGTGAGCTAGTGACCTTCCGCCCGTGTGGCTCCCGCAAGTCCCCTCGTGCAATTCTTCCAAGAGCTGCTCCGTCCCGTCCGGGTGTACACACAGTAGGTATGGCCCCGAAAACGAGCGTTTATAGAGCTTCTCGTTCTCGGATAGCCAGAACCGAGGAACCTTTCTGCGGATCTTGTCGGCCTCTGTTTTATCCTCGGGCAGCTTATCATGTTTCAGGAACAACACTATGGGGTCCATCCAACTAGGCCCTGTTCTGATTTGCTGGACCCGCATGGCCTGGCAGCCCGTTCCGGCTGGCTTAAGCAGGTCTTCAACGAGAATGACCCGCGGAAGGCCATGTGCCGACGAGGTTGCGAGAGTCGCCAGGGAGTCTGCGTGGGTGTTTCCGCCTCTGGAAATATGCGACAGTGTGAAGGACTCGAACTGGGCCCTTAGACGCAAGGCACGGGATAAATACTCCCGCATTCTTGGCTCCCTTGCTTCCAGTTTCCCTTCCACTTGGCCGACCACGAGCTGTGAGTCCGAGAACGCCCGAATCGCCTTTCCTCCCATCCTCCAAACCATGTCCATTCCCACAAGTAGGGCTTCGTACTCGGCCTCATTGTTGGTTACCGGGAACGCTATCCTCAGGGACTTCTCGATGACGATCCCATCCGGCGATATCAGGACTACCCCAGCGCCCGAACCTCTTTGGTTTGAGGCTCCGTCCACGTAAGCTTCCCACATCGGTGGCTTCTCGCATGAGGCCATGCCGACTAGCTTCCTGTCTAAGCCGCATCCCACTAGGCTTTCTTCTAGGGAGGGCTCAGTGAACTCTGCGACCAGGTCGGCTAGGACTTACCCCTTCACAGACGTGTGAGGGAGGTACTTAATGTCGAAAGCCCCTAAAAAGGTCCCCCATTTGGCGATTCTACTGGAGTAGTCGGCGCTCTGTAGGACGGACTTAAGTGGGAGTTGGGTTAGAACGACGACCGTATGAGATTGGAAATAGTGCGGGAGCCGACGAGTGGCGTGCACCACAGCTAGAACCGCCTTTTCCAACGGCAAATACCGGGTCTCGGCCTCTTGCAGGGACTTGCTCACGTAGTAAACCGGCCTTTGTATACCGGCGTCATCCCGTACCAGGACCAGGCTGACGGCGTGGGCCGCCACCGCTAAATATGCAAACAGGACTTCGTCTGGATCGGGGCAGGACATAACGGGCGGCCAGGAGAGGTATTCCTTCAGCTGCTAGAACGCCAGGGAACATTCCTCGGTCCATTCGAATCCCTTCCATTTGTTTAGTAGTTGGAAGAAGGGTCGGCACCTATCCGCCAAGCGGGAAATGAACCTGCTGAGGGCGGCCGTCATCCCTGCCAGTTTCTGGACCTCCTTTGGGTTTCGAGGTGATTGCAGGTTGCAAATAGCGGTTATCTGTTCGGGATTGGCCTCTACACCCCTGTGAGTAAGCATGTAGCCTAGGAACTTGCCAGACCCTACGCCGAAGGTGCACTTAGAGGCATTCAGCCGTAACTTATGTTCCCGCAAAGTCTGGAACGTGCTGTCCAGGTCGGCCACATGGTCCGATGCGGCTTTGCTCTTTACGACCATGTCGTCTACATACACTTCGACGGTCTTCCCCAATTGTGGCTCGAACATCCGAGTCATCATCCTTTGATAGGTAGCCCCTGCGTTCTTTAGACCAAAGGGCATTACTTTGTAATGGTAATTGCCGATGGGGGTCACAAAGGCGGTTTTCTCCTGGTCCTCCAAAGCTAGTGGTATCTGATGATACCCCTGAAAGGCGTCTAGGAAACTCATGCGGGGGTGGCCGACCGTTGCATCCACTAGTTGGTCTATGCGTGGCATCGGGAATGGGTCCTTGGGACAGGCCTTGTTGAGGTCTGTGAAGTCCACGCACACTCTCCATTTCCCATTTTTCTTCTTCACCACGACTGTGTGCGCCAGCCATTCGGGGTAGAATACTTCCTTGATGGCCCCCGCCCTCTTGAGTTTGGTGACTTCCTCCTTCACGGCTTCGGAGTGTTCCGCCGAGGATCGCCGAGGCGGTTGCTTCCTTGGCACTGCCGTCGGGTTAACGTTTAGGTGGTGGCAGATGAAGTTCGGGTCGATCCCAGGTACCTCATGCTCGTCCCATGCAAACACATCGAGGTTTCCTTTCAGGAGTGCGACCAACTCTTCCCTTTCTTCGGCCGGCAACTGGGCACCAATCTGGAAGAACCTCTCCGGGTCTCCGTCTACAGGCACTCTGTCCAACCCCTCGCATCCGGGCCCTTCTGCCACTGCTCCTCTAGTCGTGGCAGGAGGGGCTAATTGCTATGGGACAGGATCTACAGATGCCGAGGGCTTGGGTTCCGGTTTGCGCAGAACTGCCGCCGTCAGGCACTGTCTCGCCGCGGACTGACTTCCCAGGATTTCCTCGACTCGGCCGCAAAAAGGAAACTTCACCTTGACATGGAGAGTGGAGGAGACGGCCCCGAGGGCATGCAGCCAAGGTCTTCCCACAATGGCCGTGTACGGGGAGTAGGCATCTACCACGATGAAGTCCACCTCTACCACCGCTGGTCCCGACTGTACGGGCAATCTGATCTGCCCCTTGGGGATCACCACCTTTCCCTCAAAGCTGATCAGGGGCGAGTCGTAGGCCGAGAGATCCTCTTCCCTCAGGTTCAGCCCCTTGTACAGGTCGGGGTACATGATGTCCGCGCCGCTCCCCTGGTCCACCATCACCCTCCTTACATCGTATCCTCCAATCCTCAGCATTATGACGAGGGCATCGTCGTGGGGTTGGATGGTCCCCTCCTTGTCGGCATCCGAGAAGGCCAGCGTGGGCGGCTCATTGCTTTTGATCCTCTTCGGCTCGGAGCCAGAGCCCCCAGCATGGGCCCGTGCCACGTTCATCACCCTAGAAGGGCGCGGGCCAGTCCTCCCGGGAGCTGCAAGGATGGTGTTGATGGTTCCCAGAGGAGGTCTTGGGGCATGGTGTCCTTGGCCTGTCGGCCCATGGTGTTCTCCCCTCCCCTCCTGGTTGCGCACGAACTGTCCTAACTTTCCCTCCTTCACCAGTTACTCAAGGTAGTAACGTAGGCTCTTGCAGTTCTCAGTCGCATGGCCGTGTTCTTGATGGTACTGGCAGTGTAGGTTTTGGTTTCGCTTTGTGGGATCACCTATCATCTTGCTAGGCCATCTAAAGTAGGGTTCGTGGTGGATTTTCTCAAACACCCGCTGCATGGGTTCGCTGAACACAACGCCGACCGCTTGCGCTGGTATCCGGCGTGGTTGTCCGACAAACTCTCTCCTCGGCCTACTGTTGCTGTATCCGTCCGACCTGAAATCCCTCCTCTCTGGAGGGATAACCTTCACCCTAGCCTTCACCTGCAGCTGATCCTCCTCCACCCGTGTGTATTCATCGATGCGGTCCATGAGACGACGTACACTCTTGACAGGCCTTCTAGTTAGGGACTTCCTCAGGTCATGCTTGTTCGGTAGGCCGACCTTGAAGGTGCTTATGGCCACTTCGTCGAAGTCTCCATCGATCTCGTTGTACATCTCCCAATACTTGTCAGTATAGGCCTTGAGGGTCTCTCCCTCCCTCATGGCCATGGACAGTAGCGAATCTAGGGGTCGAGGGACCCTGCTGCAAGTGATGAACCTTGCACCGAATGCCCTGGTGAGCCCTGTGAAGGAATCGACCGAGCTCGCCTTCAGGCCGTTGAACCACCTCATCGCAACGGGTCCCAAGCTGGAAGGGAAGACCTTGCACATCAGGGTCTCGTTCTTCGAGTGCACCGCCATCCTCTGGCTGAAGTGGCTCACATGTTCTATTGGGTCCGTCCTCCCGTTGTAAATGGTGAAGGTCGGCTGGGTGAACCTTCTTGGGAGCTTCGCCTTCTCAATCCTCCGAGTGAAGGGCGACTTGGAAATTTGGTGGAGCGCCCTGCTCAGTGCATTGTTAGCCAGGCCTCTAGAGGACGTCCCCTTGTCCTTGGGTGGGCAACGGTGCTCGTCCTCCTGGGAAGAGGCCTCGCTAAGGGGAGTCCTGGACCCGGAGCTGTCAGAGCTACTACTGGCACCCGATGAAGACCGGTCTGAAGGGGAAGGCGTGCGCCTCCGTTTTTCCCGGCGCAGCTTCCTTCTCAGATGATCAATTTCCCTTTGCAGGGTCTCAACACTTTTCTCGCGGGAGGTTCCACCACCGCCGCGTGCCTGGCTCCTCCCACGCGTGCGCTCCGTGTGGACACTGGCTTCGCGCTCTCTCTCTAACTGCATAGGGTGGTCCTCGCGCTGGGACCCCCTGGACTCCGCATGACGTGAACCCGAACCTTCCATGGCACTTTCCGTCCCTTTGATCAAGGCCTTCCCACAGACGGCGCCAATTGTAGGGCCACAAAGTAACCTTGGGCCCAAATGGGTGACTGGGCCGGCCCAAGTGGCCCTTACAATAGAATTTGTAGAGAATGGATTCCAAGCCTAGACCTCCTGACGCTATGGAGGGATGCTATGTAAGGTCCAAGTACACTACAGGGAGTTGACGGGCTGGTGAAGTGGTCTAATTATCTCCTCAGATCTTCGCCGAGGAGCGACTGGGCAAGTTAACGTCTTGTTCTCCAAGGGAGAGGGAGAGGGAGAGGGCGTGCCTTCTTCTTCCTTTCTTTCTGCCAAGAAAACGAGTCCGGATCCCCTTCCCAGTGTTTCCCCCATTTCCTCTTATACTCCCTATCCCTGGTTCCCACCTGTCTTTTCCCTGAAAACGCTCCCCCATGCCTCCAGGGCCATCCCCCGTCCTTTCAGAGGTCATTTCCCCATTTAATGCAGCCAGATGGGTAGGTGGAAGGCATTTAATGAAGTGACAGTAACGGTATGCAATGCACATCTCCCTTGTCTCCCACCTCGGCATCACGTTCGGGGGGGGAAAGATGGCTCACTGAGTCTCAAGGGCCCTTACCAGGGCGTTTTGCCACCAGGTTCTCTCTCCATCATACGTCCGAGGAGACTCTCCCCTCGGCTCATCTCCGACAGGCTGGCATTCTGGTCGGCTGCCCTTGGAACCTAGTGTTAGGTGACCCTGCTCCCAACACACGACCCCTTTAGTGGGACTCGCATCCTCGGACAAGGCCTCAAGCCCATATGGAGTTTTGACGCTTTTACCCCCCCCACATATATATATATATATATATATATATATATTATTGACTTTACATACTCATCTATGTCAGTTTTAACATCTATGTATATTTTTTTTTTATTTCCAATTTTTCTATAATTTTTTTCACATTCACTTATTTTTTAAATATTTACACTTTCTTCAATTTTTTATTTGTCTCCTCTTGTCTCTTCCCTCTTATTATAAATTTATCACTCTTTTCCATTCTTTACATAGTTTCTCTCACAAAAAGGCTCTCTCTCTCTCTCTCTCTCTCTCTCTCTCTCTCTCTCTCTCTCTCTCTCTCTCTCTCTCTCAATGTTTTGGTGGATTTTTTTTTTATTGCATCTCCGCTTTAGGTTGATAAATTTTGTGTTTTTAAAAACTCTAATTTAGGTTGATACGACTTAGTTTTGGGTTTTAAGTTATTTTTATTATTATTATTTTGCTCTTTGATTGTTAAATTTTATCCGATTACATTATAAAAAATTAAAGATAGTAGATAAAAATAAAATAGTATTCCATTACGTAGCATAATTTGGATAATTTATTGTTTATTGTTATATCTTTTAATTTTTCTTATTTTTTTCTTCTCTTCTATTTTACTCAATATTCAAATTCAACCACATCTTCCTTGTCATTAAATTATTTATATTTTCTCTCACTTTTTGTTTTAAAAAATAAAAAATGTAATATTTCACTTAATTTTAAATAAAAGAAAATTGTGCTCATCAAAAAGGTGGTTATTTCACTCTTCCATTCTTTATATAATTCTCTCACAAAAAAGTGGTTATTTCCCACTCTTTCTCCCTCAATTTTTTGGTGGATTTTTATTTTTATTTTTCTTGCATCTCTATTTTAGTTTGATAGAGTTTTGTATTCTTTAGAACTCTATTTTGGTTGACAGGATTTAGTTTTGTGTTTTAAGTTTTTATTTTTTTATTTTTTTATGACTGTGATTGTTAAATATTATCATATTGCATTATAAATAATTAAAAATAGTATATAAGAATGTACTATTATTATATTACATAGAATTATTTGGATATGTTAATGTTTATTGTTATGTATTTTTATTTTTATTTTTATTCTCGTATCATTTTTTTAACATTTAAATTCAGCCACATCCCCCATATATATCATTAAATTATATATTTCCACTGCTTTTTATTTTAAAATTTTTAAAATATAATATTTTGCCAAAATTAGATAAATAAAATTGTTCACATTAAGTGGAGTAATACTATGGAAACACTCATCTATATCTATATCTATATATTACTAAAATCTAAAGCGTGGCATTTATTACTGCTGAGCTCCTGTTGCGCCACTTCAATGCCACGTCATTCGCCACATAATTATTTATTATTATTTGTTCCTTTTTTTACAAATATATATATATTATTGACTTTATATACTCATCTATGTCAGTTTTAACATCTATGTATATTTTTTTTTCCAATTTTTCTATAATTTTTTTCACATTCACTTATTTTTTTAAATATTTACACTTTCTTCAATTTTTTATTTGTCTCCTCTTGTCTCTTCCCTCTTACTATAAATTTGTCACTCTTTTCCATTCTTTACATAGTTTCTCTCACAAAAAGGCTCTCTCTCTCTCTCTCTCTCAATGTTTTGGTGGATTTTTTTTATTGCATCTCCGCTTTAGGTTGATAAATTTTTGTGTTTTTAAAAACTCTAATTTAGGTTGATACGACTTCGTTTTGGGTTTTAAGTTATTTTTATTATTATTATTATTTTTCTCTTTGATTGTTAAATTCTATCCGATTACATTATAAAAAATTAAAGATAGTAGATAAAAATAAAATAGTATTCCATTATATTGCATAATTTGGATAATTTATTATTTATTGTTGTATCTTTTAATTTTTTTTATTTTTTTCTTCTCTTCTATTTTACTCAATATTCAAATTCAACCGCATCCTCCTTGTCATTAAATTATTTATATTTTCTCTCACTTTTTGTTTTAAAAAATTAAAAATTTAATATTTTACTTCATTTCAATTAAAAGAAAATTGTGCTCATCAAATTGTACTCATTTTTTTTTTATTATTTATAGTTTCTCCAACCTTTCTCATTCTTTTTACCTTTTCATCTCCCCAAACATTCAACCTTGATATCACTCTTCCTCTTTCCTTTATTTTGTTTTTTTTTTATTATCATCCTCTTAGTATTAATTTTTCATTCACTCTTCCATTCTTTACATAATTTTCTCTTACAAAAAAGTGGTTATTTCCCACTCTTTCTCCCTCAATTTTTTGGTGGATTTTTATTTTTATTTTTCTTGCATCTTTATTTTAGGTTGATAAAGTTTTGTATTCTTTAGAACTCTATTTTGGTTGACGGGATTCAGTTTTGTATTTTAAGTTTTTTTTTTTTTATGACTTTGATTGTTAAATATTATCATATTACATTATAAATAATTAAAAATAGTATATAAGAATGTACTATTATTAGATTACATAGAATTATTTGGATATGTTAATGTTTATTGTTATGTATTTTTATTTTTATTTTCTCATATCATTTTATTTAACATTTAAATTCAGCCACATCCCGCATATATGTCATTAAATTATTTATATTTCCACTGCTTTTTATTTTAAAAATTTTAAAATATAATATTTTGCCAAAATTAGATAAATAAAATTGTCCACATTAAGTGGAGTAATGCTATGGAAACATTCATCTATATCTATATATTACTAAAAGTTAAAGTGTGGCATTTATTGCTACTGAGCTCCTGTTGCGCCACCTGAATGCCACGTCATTCGCCACATAATTATTTATTCCTTTTTTTTTACAAATATATATATATATATATATATATATTATATATAGATTATTGACTTTACATACTCATCTATGTCAGTTTTAACATCTATGTATATATTTTTTTATTTCCAATTTTTCTATAATTTTTTTCACATTCACTTATTTTTTAAATATTTACACTTTCTTCAACTTTTCTTCTTCCCTTACCTTTTCATCTCCCACTGCCCTCTATTTTAATATTGTCATTCATAATTCTCTTCATCTTCCTTTATTTGTCTCCTCTTGTACCTTCCCTCTTATTATAAATTTGTCAGTCTTTTCCATTCTTTACATAGTTTTCTCTTACAAAAAGGTTCTCTCTCTCTCTCTCTCTCTCTCTCTCTCAAAATGTTTTGGTGGATGTTTTTTTATTGCATCTCCGATTTAGGTTGATAAATTTTTGTGTTAAAACTCTAATTTAGGTTGATACGACTTCGTTTTGGGTTTTAAGTTATTTTTATTATTATTATTTTTCTCTTTGATTGTTAAATTTTATTTGATTACATTATAAAAAATTAAAGATAGTAGAGAAAAATAAAATAGTATTCCATTACATAACATAATTTGGATAATTTATTGTTTATTGTTATATTTTTTAATTTTTCTTATTTTTTTTCTTCTCTTCTATTTTACTCAATATTCAAATTCAACCACATCCTCCTTATCATTAAATTATTTATATTTTCTCTCACTTTTTGTTTTAAAAAATAAAAAATGTAATATTTTTCTTAAATTCAAATAAAAGAAAATTGTGCTCATCAAATTGTACGTATTTTTTTTTTTAATATTTTCACTTTCTCCAGCTTTTCTCATTCTCTTTACCTTTTCATCTCCCCAAACATTCTACCTTGATATCACTCTTCCTCTTTCCTTTTATCTTCCTTTATTTTGTTTCTTTTTATCATCATCCTCTTAGTATAAATTTGTCATTCACTCTTCCATTCTTTACATAATTTCCTCTCACAAAAAGTGGTTATTTCCCACTCTTTCTCCGTCAATTTTTTGGTGGATTTTTATTTTTATTTTTATTTTTCTTGCATCTCTATTATAGCTTGATAAAGTTTTGTATTCTTTAGAACTCTATTTTGGTTGACAGGATTTAGTTTTGTGTTTTTAGTTTTTATTTTTTTTTATTTTTTTATGACTTTGATTGTTAAATATTATCATATTGCATTATAAATAATTAAAAATAGTATATAAGAATGTACTATTATTATATTACATAGAATTATTTGGATACGTTAATGTTTATTGTTATTTATATTTTTTTTCTCATATCATTTTATTTGACATTTAATTTCAGCCACATCCCCCATATATATCATTAAATTATTTATATTTCCACTCCTTTTTATTTTAAAATTTTTAAAATATAGTATTTTGCCTAAATTAAATAAATAAAATTGTCCACATTAAGTGGAGTAATGCTAAGGAAACACTCATTCTCACACCCAATGCATCAAAGGAAGAATGATATACTAAACAAATCAACTTAGAAACACTAAATTAAAATTAAAAAAAAAAACTAATAATGCATATTTAATGTCATAGAATCATCATCAAATTTTGGAAAACAATAGGTTACCAATGGAGAGAGAGAGAGAGAGAGAGAGAGAGAGAGAGAGAGAGAGAGAGAGAGATGGTATAGAAAAAAAAACAATACAAAGTAATAAAGAGTAGATAAAGAAAAAAAACCAAATGTCAATTAGTAATCGTTGATTGGAAAACAAATAGGTTGTAAGGAGAAGTAAAAAATAAAATAGAGATTACCGTGTGGAGAACATTAAAAACTTTTCAGTGCAGTAATATAAACCGTTAAATTCACTTAAAAAATTAAATCAACAATAAACAATTAAATACAATCATAGTACTAAATTTAAATTTAAAACTAATCAAACTCTAACTATGGAAACCATATTAATCAGAACTAAAAAGGAGATGTTCTCTAAGAGTATTAGAAATTACATAAGAAATAAAGTTAGAAATTTTAAAAATCCATTTTTTGACATTTCATTTAACCTTATTTATAATATATATATATATATATATATATATATAATTTTCATACACTATTACTTTCGAAAATCTGATGAACAATGCTAACTCTCGTTTATTGTCTTTGTTATGCAAATCATCAATTAGTAAATATATGATAATGGTAAGAAGCGTTACAAATAAGATCACTAAAAAAATATATAAAATTAATTAGCCACTATCATTATAGAGTAGTAGTCTATAATTTTACGCATCCAAAAAAGTGGAATATATAGAGTTTTCTTAAAGGTATGTGTAAAGATTCACTGTGTGTGTGTGTGTGTGTGTGTATAAAGGTAAAAATAATATATTTTTAAGGTTTTTATTAACTTAAAAACTAATGAAAAACCAATGGTTAATAACTAAAATTATAATATTAATAAAAATTTAGGGAGACCATCCTAAAAAAATTATCATGCACAACGCGCGGGTTTGCGACTAGTTTATAAGTTATAACGTTTCAAAATCTATATCACAATATTTTTTTTATTCATTATTGTTAAAATAAAATTTTGAGTGCATGGAGAAAACACTATAATTTGTATATATAGATTATTCAATGCAGGCTACGAACACAATGGAAAAGCAAACAACTAAAAAATATTAAGGAATAGTTCCAACTATTAAATATCATGAATTATAACTTCCATCCTTACTTCACAAAGGAGTTTGAACTCACCCCTGCTTTACCGAGTGAGTCAAGGAGGACAAAGAGAAGTGTCCCTCCTGTGTCACAGTCTCGTCCTGCAATTTTTCAAAAAATAAAATAAAATAAAAGGATCGGACATGCATGCAAAAATTTCCCAGACGTATATATCTCATGTCTAACATGGATCCGGCACCCCTTATGAAGTGTTTGTGCTTCTTAGATAGTGATCAAATGGAGGGATATAGGGATGATTTGCTAGCTACCAAAAGAATAGAACAATTCACTTGCATTAATTCTAGAAAAAAACGAGCAAGCATCATACAAAGAATTCGAACCTCTTATACAACACACACACACACACAAAAACCCTCATAGAAAGAAAATTTTCAAAAACTAAAATAAATTGGGACAAGATAATCCCTACAAAAAATCACACTCAATTACTTTTTCTTTTTTTCATCCTCAATTAAATTGGAAACTCTGTCTCTCTTTAGTCTTTTCTTCAGATCCAAATCTTATGTATTCGACCTGAACGAGCATATTTCAACCCAATTGCCACATAAGATTCAATAGCACATTCGGGTTTAGCCCAAGGTAAAAAAAAAAAAAAAAAGGCACAGTGAAAGAAATTTGGTTACAACAATAATAATTCTGTCGTTAGACATGGCAGAATATCAAGACCTTGGTATGCTACTTGTCGTTTAATATAAAAAAATTAAAAAAAAAAAAATTGTGGGGGCTAAAGGTCTAGGGCATATTCATGGGCTTGGGCTTGACCCGAGGGTGTTTACTTGTCTGATGAGTGTTAATGGTGGTAGCAGTATCTTACTTGAAAGCCTGCGAGCAAACTGTTGCAAGAGAAGTTGATGAAAATGGTCCAAGGAGAAGCAACTCTTCGGCTCAACAAAGTGAAAGTCAGATAGCACGCCTAGGGGATAGGAATGATATTCCAGAAGGACCCATGGATAAAAATGTGTTCCATAAGGACATAGGGAGGAAAATTGAAGGAGAAATATCTTAGAGAAAACTGCTACCACCGCATTGAAAAATCTGCACCAACTTCTCTGGTCGCATTAATGAGGAAGTAACATCTGAAATAATGGTAATCAGCCTTACAACTATTGTGAGAAGACTTCAAGAGGGCAATGGATGGGACAAGTACTATTGATCTAATCCATACGTGGACGATGGAGATAAGAAGGAGAAGAATATAAAAGAAAGTGAAGGGCATTCAAGGGGGGGGGGATCAGAAAAATTGG
Source organism: Castanopsis chinensis (assembly GCA_032878915.1). Classification (NCBI taxonomy): domain Eukaryota; kingdom Viridiplantae; phylum Streptophyta; class Magnoliopsida; order Fagales; family Fagaceae; genus Castanopsis; species Castanopsis chinensis. Next base: position 31,834 of record JAVQMG010000076.1, on the reverse strand, counting down.
AGGGAAATAGAAAGAGATATAAACACTATACACATCTCCTTCAAGTGTAATATATTTTTAGAACAAAAAAAGCAACACACATCGTCCTCGACATACGTCCAAGGAAAATTTCTATTACATAAACAGCTCGTTACATGTGAATTGGGAATCCAGCCCATCATTTTTGTTATCCAATATTCATAAAACCTAGGTTTCAAATCCACTCTCTACAAATTTCATTGTATTGAGCTTTTTGAGCTTGTTCCCTTCACACCATTGGATTTGGGTGTAAATTGTGATCTTACAAAAATATTCATGGATATGGTAATTTTGGCCTTTTTTATATTTAAATTTATAATAAAAAAAGAAGTTCCAAGTGAGTCAATCCTCCTATTCTACATTCTTTGTATTAATTAATTTGTATTATATATATTAATATATGTATTATCTCTTTGTAGTCTAAACACATTTAAATTATTGAATGCGTGTCACTAATAAAATGTACATTACTAAATATACTAGATGATATAATTTAAAAACAGAATAAAATACAATTAGCTAAAAAAAATTATAAATAAAAAACAACATAAACAAATAGTTAAATAAAGTAGACACATTACATAAAAGAAGAATATATATTGGGAATATTCTACTACCGGACACGTGACAAGCATGCATCATCTACAGATGCTCCAGTAGATGTCTGCATGTTATTAGTAAAGGGATAATAAAAATTGAATTAGATTCTAATAGAATATTTTGGTATTCCAATTCTCAATCCATGTACCAATAATACCTATATTTTATTAAAATAAATTTATATAAATGCATCGAGATCATATGTGAAACGTTCATATTATTTGTTTTGAACTAATTAGATTATTGTGAATTGTTAAATTATTTCTAAAAGAATTGACAATATAAAGTGATGGGGAAGTTTTTATTTTTTATTTTTTAAAGAAAGGTTGACTGTTGATAGAATGCAGTGTGGGTGCCAACATATAAGGATGTTGATGGTAAAAATAAATGTTGTAATATAAGTTAATCTTTGTTAGTTATTTCAAAGAATAATGCTAAAGATAGAAACTATTTTACAAAAAAATTTACAAACTGCTAATATGGTGAGTGATTATTGGTAAATGAAAAAATAATAGGGTCCTGCTAACGAATGCCCTTAGGGCATTGGTTAACAATCCATTTTAAGAAAGCTTTTACATCACTTTTATGGGAAATGAAAACAACTGTTAAAACATTTATTACTTTATTTCATTTTCCCGTAAAAACTTTCCTCAAATGGATTGTTAACGAATGCCCTAAGGGCATTCGTTAGCATTTCCCAAAATAATATTAATATGGATCTAGATGAAAACTAATAAGAGATTCGTTACATTAACATTTTATAAAATTGTTATAAAATAGTTTGTGGATATAGCATTACTCTTATTCCAAAATCTATCATTCATTAGCTACTATTACACATTTACCTGACTCAAACACAAATGGATTGTAATAAATTATTGATTATCCCAAAAGTCATACACAAATAGATTGTAATAAATTATTGACTGTCCAAAGAGTTTAAGCAATAAATTTAAACACTTGTAATTTTTAACATTTCAAATAGAAGGTCAAGTGGAGACAAAATCGAAAACAAGATTTCTTACTCTGGTTTTATGATAAATTACTAATTATCTCAAAAGCTCATGTTGGTAGGAAATTGTGATTTTAATCATTTATTTAATTTTTTTAGAGAAATTATTTAATTAATCATTAATTCTAATATATTGAGTTCAATCACTCAGAGTCACAACCCTAGGTGTCTACATTATCAATTTTTTCCTTTTCTTCGAAAAACTTATCTTTAGCACTAATGTTCATAATCAAATTCGATTTTCTTAATAGATATTGAATAGGGTAATGGAAAATGGTATGCACAAATATTCTAAAATTTCAGCATCCTTCTTTTTTTTTTTTTTTTGTTAAGATCAAGACAATAAAGAAAATATTTTGTTTTGTAAGCATCCAAACTTGTCATATTTATGAACTCCTATTAAATATATGACTTAGAAAAAAATAAAAAAACTATTAAGAAAATGGAAGGCTGAGCCTGCTAAGTTAATCTTAAAAATCTTACTTATTTAAAAAATGTTTTTGGGACAAAATTTGGCAACAAAAATTGTTGGAACCTAAGATTACGATATTTATTAAAAATTTTAAAAGTGAAAGATCAGGATATTTATTAACGTTGTTCTAATAATATTGTTTATATTTTAAAAAAATATACATAAATAAAAAAAATATAAAAATATATTTCATATTATTTAAACAGTAAAAATTGTTATTTAAGCTACGGTACGGAATACTGCTGCAATGCTGAGGTGACAAGATTTCAAAATCAAAGTTGGTGAAGTATTGGAGCGTACTACTGCTAGTTTTGGGAAAGAAGTTCAGCTCTGAGATTGGGACCCAAAGAAAAGAAAGTAAAACAGAGCATTGTGCAATTAAGAGAGAGGGACAAGCCAGTACCACATCAACATGGTCCTGGTCCACACCCTCAACCCTCTCTGCGCAACTCAACAAAATAGTGCCAAAACACCTTTGAAAACAAAATAAAATAAAAGACTCCATTTTTGTCTTGTGAAATAAATAACCTGTACCAAGTATGGGACCTTCAAACACAACTGGACGATTTGCAACAGACTTAATAATCTTCCGTATCTCTCAAACAAAATGTCATTTTCAAGGATTGAGATCCGTGCAATTTTTTGATGGTGAGCCCTGTCTTTTCTTATCTCATTTTGGGCCAAATTTTATGTCATGATTTAAGGATATGTTATTTGAGATATGTTATTTGAATATTTTTAATATATTCAAATATACTGGCCTGTTTGGCATAAGAGTTTTAAGCATATTAATTTACATTTTAAATGATTTAATATTTTTTTTTACATATATTCAAATATACTGGCCTGTTTGGCATAAGAGTTTTAAGCATATTAACTCACATTTTAAATAATTTAATATTTTTTTTTACATTCTTTTTTACTCATATGTATATTAAAAATACCCAAACAACATAACTCAAACTTCTTTATTAAATACCCCATAATTTCCTGTACTAGCTAGCTTGAATCTCTAAGGATTGTTCCCCTAACTGGAGCCGATAGCCTGATAGTGCTATTACAATCTGAAGAGGTGTTTCTCAAAAAAACGAAAAAAATCTGAAGAGGCATTTGATGGGAATTTTCCATTAAATACGTGCGTTTGGGGTAAGTATATGAATACGTTTGGATTAAGTTGAACTGTGGTTGCGTTTCACCAATTTGCATTTTCTCCTTTTTTTTGTCTTCTTTTTCTTGTTTTCGTTTCTGTTGCTAGGGGACAAAGTGTGCAGTGTGTGCATTGTGTGCAGTGTACGTATACTGTGTGCACATTGTACATGTACCTTTTCAGCAATTTTTTATTAAAAATAAGTTTTGCAGTACTATTCATACATTTAAAAATTATTTTGCTACACTTTTTTCAGTTTTTAGCAATAAGTTCTATCTAAATGGATCCTATATTTGGCTTGATAGGACGTTGCAAGTATTGAGTTGGGGTTTTGGGATAATCTCCCATACTTCTTTGCCAGCAAACATGTGTTGATTTTGTTAGTATCCCTAAATCCCAATCCCCTTGTTCTTTTGGCTTATGTTTCTCCCAATGTCAATATGTGATTTTTTTTTATTCTTCATATTGTCCCCACCAAAAGGTACGATTTTTTTTGTCTGCATATGCCCTTCGGTAGTTTGTAACAGGACATGGTGTAGACAGGGAGAGTTTGCAGAATGGATTTGATTAGGGTAACACAGCCTGCTTGCCCGTGAATTTTTGGTAGAATTTGTTCATGTTTATAATAAAAAGACTTGTTGATCAATAAATTATAAAAAAATGTATTGTAAAGAATATATGACTCGAAGAGTTAGAAAGTTTATGTTGTTTTTCTTTCAATCATTTCTAATAAATTATAATTTTGATTTGGAATGGGTTTGGCTTATGAGATATGATTGACTTGGATGGCAACAGTAGAGATATTAAAAGGTGTGGCTTCAGGTTTGGTGTATATGCATAACTCTCCCATCATGGCGACCTTAAGCCTGACAATATTGTCTTAACTGCAGTTAGAGCATCCACAATGGGCTTGCCATATGCCAAATGCAAGCCCTATTTGGCATTCAAGCCCAAGAAATAGCCAACAATGGGACTTGTAAAACCTCAGATTGCCAAATTTTTTTGGCATAGCGCTACAGTGCAATCTCACCTTTGAGATGGCACTGTAGCGCTATGCCAAAACACAAAAACATATTTTAATCTCTCCATCGTCTCTCTCTCTCTCTGTCAATCCGGGATTTTGCTCTCTCCATCGTCTCTCTCTCTCTCTGTCAATCCGGGTTTTTGCTCTCTCCATCGTCTCTCTCTCTCTCTGTCGCCATTTTTCACCAAGCTCTGCCTCTGCTCTGCTGATTCATCCTCACCCTCACCCATACCGATTCACCTCCACCCTCACCCATACCGATTCATCCTCACCGGAGTTGCTTGGGCCTGCATGGAGTTCATCGTGGGGCGTGTGGGTTGCGGCTAGTCGTGCGTGGAGATCGGTGTGGCGAGGTGGGTTTTGATTTTGGGTGAGTTCAGATAGGGTTTTGATCAGCGGAAGGAGATTGGAGTTTTGATCGGCGCATATGGAGATTTGGTTTTGATTGCGTGGGTTTCGTTCCGATTGGTGGAGATTTGGTTCCGAACCTTCAAAATGCTATCAGTGAAGTGAATCAGTAGAAAAGACTGGATTTGGTCCACGTCTTTCTATCCACCCATCTTGTAGATCTCTTAAAGTTTAGATTCTATTGTTACTTCTTCTCATCTCATCTGACCTAAAGAATGAAAATACTTTGTGTATTCTGTTTTCCTTTGATAATCTAGTCAGCTCTGTCTTTTTGTGTTCATATTGCTTCTTCTCTGTTTAGTAGTTTTTCTAGCTGTTGCTTAGCTCTGCCTTCCTTTTGACTTCCACCAAGCTTGTCAAAAAATTGTAAGCAATTTTTGAAGTTTTCATTAAGTTTTTTTAATTTCCTATTAAGGATTGCCAAAGACAGACTTGTTCAAGTGCTTTAATTGCCTTGACAGCCTTTTGAATGTTGTTCCCAGCTTGTAGCCCAGTGAGCCCAGAGCCGGCTGAATACTAGAGCAAAAAATGCGATCGCCTAAGGCCCCAAGCAAAAAAAAGGCCCCCAAATTTTAACCAATAGGGTTATTTATAATCAATAAATAAAATAATATTTTTTTACCAGAGGAAAAACAAATAAAAAAGAAAGAAAAATATAACGTCCACAATATTTTTCACAATACTTTTACAACTAATGTTAAGTAGTAGGTTATTATTATGGAAAAAAAATAATTATAGTGATATTTTCAAATAGAAAACAAAAAGCAACTTAAAACCTAGAATTTGTTAAAAAAATATTGTGAATATTGCACTTCTAAAATAATAATAATAATAATAATAATAATAATAATAATAATAATAATAATAATAATAATAATAAGAGTTGAGTTAATAAACTATTACTAGTTCTCATTTAAGTCTACCACTTATACCACTTTTTTACTTACCACACTCAATCTACCACATCAACAAGTATGGAAAATTTTGTCAAACTTTTTTTGTTTATAAAATTTCTAAAAAAAAAAAGAAAAAATTCTACTTAGTTCATATTAATTAGTAGTAATTTTGCATCTGATACAAGATAATTAATTTTCGCCTTAGGCCCCCAAATGCATCAAGCCGCCCCTGAGTGAGCCTGGTACTTTGTTGGCATGGTCAAGGCTGCGGTATGAGGGAAACTTGCTGTCACCATTCTGAATTAACGAAGATTGTCTATATGTTCCATAATTCTTGTTCCCGCTGCCCCTTTGTTAGTCCACGTAAAGTGCCCCCCCTACTGATTTGATAGGAATCATCCCTGTTTGATCCAGTAGATTGTGGAGTTCTCTTGTTTCCTTTAACTCTATAACCTTAATAGAAAGTTTATTTTCCGCTGCTAATATCTAGTTAAAATCTTCAGCCCGTAACCATTTCCCTTGTATACTTCTACTGCATTCACTTAATTTCTCCTAAACTTGATTGACATTGACTCTTTCTTATCCTCCCCCCACCCCCAAAAAGGCAATTTGATTTTTTGTGGGAATAAGTTTCTTATTGAAAAAATATGTTGGAGTGTTACCTCTTCACTATTCTAGGAGAGATCAAACTACCACTTTTGCCCTTGCTTGGGATTTCTGGGATTGAATCCATCTTGCACTCCACCATTTATCCGCTTCTCTTGTTGCTCAATGTCCATTAAAAACAAAATCGATGGTCTTATTTAATTGTCAATTTTATGCAAGTGGAACATGTTCTGTATGAGTTTATTTTAAGCTGGAAAGTCCATTCTTAGATCTTAAATGGATATTTGAGCAATATTTGGCATAATCCTTGGTTTGTGCTTGTATCAAAGTTAATTGTTGTTTAGTTAATGCTTATGATACTCATTTCATCTCTTCTTCACAAAGACAAGACCTTGAAAATTATGAAGCATCTAGAGATGATCAAAACATGGCTGCCTGTCTTGTATTAAAGTTGTGCAACCAGGTTGCCTAACAAGAGCACTTGTGCTAAGATATTAGCCATGGTAGGAAGTCTACAAATTATTACACATGATTAAATAATTAGGCATGTGTGCTACAGCTAGTTGGTAGGTCTTGTAATTAGTTACTTCCTAAGTAGCATATTAAATGATTAGCCTTTTTTTGTTTGTTTGTTATGATAGCTTATTGAGTTCTTTGTTAAGAATGTGCATCTTAAGATTGCTTTTGAGAATTTTAATTTACGGATAGAGTTATTATGTCAAAGCTGTGTGTAATATACTCTAATAGATGATCCTTTCTTTTTTTTTTCTTTTTTTTTTTTGATAGGAAGTTTCGCAATTTCATTAAACGTGGGTGGAACCCATAGAAATTACATCAGATTGAATCTGCGATACAATAATAGGGGGAGTGTCCTCCACCCAGATCGTACAGTTTATAATATCCTTGGCATGCTTAGCCATTAGGTGGGCTGCTATATTACCGTCCCGTTTAGTGAAGTTTGCCCTCCACGAAGTAAAAGCTGAAAGCCACGTTCTTGACCCCACTATGACCTGTTGCATGGAGGTTGGGGCAGGTGTCTCATGTGTCAGCCCATGATAGACAACCTGCGAGTCTCCCTCCATTATGATCTGCTTAAGGCCCAACTCCCATGCAAAGATGATCCCGCATTCCATTGCCTTTGCTTCAACTTCCAAGGCGCCCAGAGGAAAGTGTAACTTCTTTGAAAGTGCTCCCATGATCTGTCCTCTACCATTTTGAGCAACTACACCAATTCCACAACATCCGGTCTCCCTGAAAACAGCACCATCAACATTGATCTTATACCAGTCAGACGATGGGGGCTTCCAGGGGATCGGCGCTTGAGCAGGTCGAGGGCCAAGGGCATTTAATGCTTGTTTGTACCCCTCAATGTACCTACGGGCATTGTTTACAATTGTAGTTGCAGTTTTGGATGTGCCACCATGGGTAACTTCATTTCTATTCCTCCAAATGCCCCACGCAGCTGTTGCCAAGATTTCCAAGTCAGCGTGAACATGTTTCTCCTCAGCAGCCAAAAGAAGTCCATAAAGTCCCGTGGTTTCCATAGAGGGCTGGGGGGTTGCACATGTAACATAGTCTATACCTCCCTAGCGAGGTCACAGCCCTAAAAGATGTGCTTTGGCGTTTCAGTTGAGTCACACAAGGCACAGTCAACCTCTATCGGAACATGGCTGTCTCTGAGCCTCATTTTTTATGGGAGGATGTTTTTACAAGCACGCCAAATGAAGCTTCTGATTTTATTTGGACAGTTCAAGCTCCATATAGTCTTCCAAGTTGAGGTCATAGGTGAGCTGTTAGAGCATTGGCCATTGTCTTGGCAAGTTAGGAGTCTGTGAGCTATACGGTATGCGCTTCGCACGGAGAAAACGCCATTTGCAATGGCTGACCAAATTTGACGGTCCTTCGTAGGAAGGGCACTAAGTGGAATGCCGAGAATTGTATCAGCTTCATAGGGAAGAAAGATGCAGCGGATAAGATCTGTTTTCCATATATGCAAATCATGGTCAATAAGGCATGAGACCAGCTCACCATTAGCTAGGTGAAGTGCCCTTCACGGACTCGTAACGAGGAACGTTGTTGGAACGGGAATCCACTTATCCTCCCAGATTATTGTTCGCATTCCATTTCCTATGCTCTATCTAACTCCCTCATCAATCGTGGGTTTGGCTACCATGATGCTCTGCCAAGTAAAGGAAGGACGTTTTCCAAGTTGGGCATCAAGAAAGGTGGAGTTATCAAAGTATTTGGCCTTGAAGACTTGGTAGAACAGAGTGCTGTGGTTTTTCAAGAGCCGCCATCCTTGTTTTGCTAGAAGTGCTAAATTGAAGGCGCGCAAGTCTCGAAAGCCCATTCCCCCATCAGCTTTAGGTGTACATAACTTATCCCAAGCTATCCATAGTATTTTCCTTTCCTCCTTCTTTTGGCCCCACCAAAACCAACTGATCATAGCCCCCAAATCCTTGCAAAGAGAGTCCGGGAGCTGAAAACAACTCATCATGTAGGTGGGAGTGGCTTGGGCAACGGCTTTGATGAGTGTTTCTCTCCCTGCACCTGACAACAATTTTCCTTTCCAGCCAGCAATCTTCTTCCTAACCTGGTCTTTGATTCTGTTAAAAGCTCTTTTCTTGTTTTTTCCGATTAATGAGGGAAGGCCCAAGTATTGTTCATGTTGTTTAATGATTTGGGCACTAAAGAGGTTCTTGATGGATTCTTGAGTTTCGGGGCTGGTGTTTTTGCTGAAGAATAAGGAGGTTTTCTCTCTATTCATTTGCTGGCCCGAGGCTGTTTCATAGTTTTGTAATACCTCCCAAACCCGGTTGCATTCGTTCATGGTGGCCTTACAAAAGACGAGGCTGTTGTCGGCGAAGAGTAGGTGGGAGATTGGTGGTGCTTTCTTACATACAACCACGCCTTTAATATTGCCCTGAAGCTGTTCCTTCTTTAACATTGCCGAGAGTGCCTCTGCACATATGAGGAAGAGGTAGGGTGATATGAGATCACCTTGACGAATTCCTCGTGATGGCCGGATCGATCCTTTTGGTTCTCCATTTATGAGGATGGAGTATGTGGTGGTTGTGACGCACATCATTATGAGAGAGATCCATTTCTCATGAAAACCCAGCTTGTGCATGATCATTTCTAAACATGGCCACTCCACACGATCAAATGCTTTGCTCATATCAAGTTTGATGGCCATGAGACCTTCTTTTCCCTTCCTCCGCTAATTGATATAATGCATTGTCTCAAATGCCATGAGCACGTTATCTGTGATCAACCTGTCAGGGAGGAAAGCACTTTGGGAGGCACTGCCCCAAGACCTTCAAAACAACACGGGATAAAACATTGCTAAGGCTAATGGGGCGATAATCCGTAATTTTTTGGGGAGTATTTTTCTTTGGAATGAGGCAGATATGGGTGGCATTTATATCAGTAAGCATAATCCCAGAGTTTAATATATTAAGAACACATTCAGTAGTGTTTTGTCCAACAATATTCCAGAACTTTTGGTAGAAGATAGGGGGCATACCGTTAGGGCCTGGAGACTTCATTGGGTGCATCTGTTGTATGGCGTGCCAAACTTCCTCAGGTTGAAATTCCTTGGTGAGGATTGCATTCATTTCTGCTGTTACTTTTGGCTCAAGGGCTTGCTCCACCGCATCAAACTGTGTGGGTAGATCAGAAGTAAAGACGGATGTATAGTAATCAAGAGTGATCCTTTCTATATCTTCAGCATTGTCCCTCCATATCCCATGGTCATCCTCAAGACCCTGAATGGTATTCTTCTTGTGACGCTGGCTTGCTGTGGCGTGGAAGAACTTCATATTTCTGTCACCCTGTTGCATCCACATATCGTTCTCTTTGTCCAAGAGGCTGTTATCTCCTTGCGGAGCAGATGGATGTCCTCGGCGTACTCATGAAGTGTATCTAGGGATTCCAAGTGTTGAAGCTTATCTTGCTTTTCTTTCAATAGCCTGTTGACGTGCCCAAAAACATTCTTGTTCCACCATTGAAGTTGATGCTGACAGCTTTTAATGCGTTCTTGAATCATTAGGACTGCAGTGGAACTATTTGGCATGGACCATGCAAGCTCTATGATTTCCTTACACTCTGCATTACGAAGCCACATTGTTTCGAAACAAAAATAGGGCTTCTTCCTTTTATTTCTAGCAGTGGGATTTGAGTGTAGGACTAGGGAGCAATGATCAAAGGCAGCCATTGACTGGTGCTGCACCCTTACTCCAAGGAATAAGCCTTTCCATTTAGAGTTTGCCACCATCCTGTCTAGCCGAAACAAAGTTCTTTGATCACCAAACCTTCCATTGCACCAAGTGAAACTCGGACCGCTAAAACCGAGGTCATGAAGGGCGCATGCATCGAGAGCGTTGCGAAAAGCTTGCATCTGGTCAGCATTTCTCTCTGCCCCACCACATTTTTCCTCCAAATGTGTAATCTCGTTAAAGTCTCCGAAAACTAACCTTGGTAAGTTAAGCTGCTCATTCAGACGTTCTAGAAGCTTCCAAGATATATGTCTTTCCTGAGTATCAGGGTGTCCGTAGAAACTTGTTGCTCTCCATTTCAAATTTTTCGTTGGGTCTGAAATGATCACATCAATATGGGAGTGTGAGTACTTATGGACATCTACATTGCTTCCTTCCTTCCACAGTAGTGCGAGACCGCCACTTTGGCCATCACTTGGAACAATAATCCCCTGTGTATACTTTAGCTTTGCCTGAACTCTTGCCATGAAAGAAGTACCAACTTTCGTCTCCACAAGGAAGACCAGTAGGGGAGCTTCATCTCTCACCATTTTGGTGAGTGTACGAACTACGCGAGAGTTCCCAAGCCCTCGGCAGTTCCAAGATATGATATTCATTGAGTTAGGCGGGGTTGCTCTACAGCCTCCGCCATACCGCTATCCATGTTGTGCTCTTCACCTTGGTGTTGCCCAAATATCTTCTTGCCTTTGCTCTGTTTGAGTGGGGTAGCATTTTGGTCAAGTTCTTACAAAGGGGTCAGCCCAGCTCTTTTTCTTTTTGCAATTGTAGTAGCTTGGATTGGGCTATCATTTTCCTTCTCTTTTTTCCTCTCAATACGTTTCCAGTATCTGGGCATTGGGCCATTTGGTTCATTAATCCAGCCCAAGATATGATTGTATATCATAGTTGTTGGCCCATTAGTGGTGCCCAAAATGCCAGCAAGGCTTTGTGTACTTACCAGAGTCTTTAAGGGTAAATCAGCATCAATATCATCTGTCACCATCAGTTCCTCTGTTGTAGATGGCATTCGATGCTCTTCACCTACCCTCGAGGCGGTTGACATTCTTTGGTTCGAGGAATAACCCTCTTCAGGTAACAAACAATCTTGCTTTTTCTCGGCAGCGATGACAGGTCCTTTTGCAGGTGCTGATGCGAGCTTTGCTGCAGGTTTTGTGGCATTCGGCGCATGCGAGCCTTCTGATTGGGATGGCGTGGTGTCAGAAGGTCTAGTGGGGTCCCTAGGCACGTGGGGCTCACCAGCTACCCTTGTCTCATGGGAGGGTTGCGCTCCTTCCGTCATTCTATGGTGTTTTCCATATTCCGGTGATCGGTAGGCAAAGTCTGGGATGTCTTTGTAGGGGGTGCGCTTGAATGGCTCGCCTCTAAGCCAAGCACCATACTGGAGCGCTAGCTTCTCCTTTTCCATGGTGGGTAAGTCACCCACTGTGCATTCTTTTTCTCCATGGCCGAGTTTTCCGCAGGTGTAGCAAAAATTTGGGAGCCGTTCATATCGGAAATAGACCCAACGTTGTTCATCATCCTCGACGGTAATTTTCTTTCCCCTTATAAGCTTCTTGGTAGTATCGATGTTCACTCTAACCCGCAAGCATCTTCCCCACTGAACGCCATTGTCCGGGACATCGACATCCATGACCTCCCCTATTTTGCTGCCAATCTTCCACCCAGTCTCTTTTGTTCTACTTTTAAGGGGGAGGTTGTAAATCTGGATCCAAAAGGGACACCATCGAAGTTTGAGTTCTTTTGGTGCAACGTCACCGTCGAAATCCTGGAGTAGGACCAAGTTCTTTTCGTAACTCCATGGACACATTTCCAGTACTTTTTGTTTATCTTTCTTGTCTCCAAATTCCACGAGGAAGAGGTCTTCCTCAATATCTGATATGTGGACACTTTTGTTTGGTTTCCAGGCCATCCGCATTGTTTTCCGCAGAGCTTCAATGTTAATGCTTCTTTGTGTGAGGATTTGCATGACAAGGCAGTTTTCACCTAGCTCTTTTGCTGCCTTCATGCTGTCACCGCCCAGCACTATGTCATCATCTTCTTCCTCAGTAAGGGTTAGTTTCTTCCAGAGGTCGTCAAGTTCTTCTACCATCTCAAGCTGCTTTGGCTTCTAGGGGAATATAGGGGTTAAGGTGGGGCGGATAGGGGTTAAGGGGGGAGGGGGAAAGGACTAAAGAGTTTCACAAGGAAACTACGGAACTACTTGCAAGAAGCAAGACCAGACCTGTCTCTACGCTCCATAGAGGAAAACGAGAGACCTTGCGAGACCCCTAAATAGATGATTCTAAATGCTTATTTTGTATCTACTTGCGATATTTATCCTTTTCCATGCCTTTTTTTCTTTTATGTATTTGATAGTTTTTTTAAATGAATTTCTATAATTGGTCTTGATAGGGATATTAATGCCATATGATGACATCTATGCCCTTGGAGTGATTACAATACAGTTAATCACAAAGAGGGCTAATGTCATTGGACCAAATTACAAACATGTGAGTGCAATAGCAGAGGAGAAGTACAAAGAAAGTGGAAATGTACTTCATCAAACTTTGATAACTAGCGGCTGCAATTAGGTTGAAGCAAAGAGAATCACCAAGCTAGCTCTAAGTTTGACGGCAATCAGAAGTCACCATCCAACAAATGAAGAGGTGCTCAACAAATTATGTTTCTTGAGAGAGAAGAGAGTTTCAAATTGGATTAGAAAGACTGTTGAATTCATTAGACATTAGTGAAACTTTAGTTGTAGATTCATTACAATTTTATTTGTAAAATTTTGAGTCTGACTAGAACCGTTATAATGTTAGGTGTTATGTAATTTTCTTTTAGGAATGAATAAGTGTATTATGACAATTACTCAAAAATAATTCCTTTTTCTTCTACAATGTTGTGACTTTGAGGATTGAATACTAGTTACCAAAGTAAATCAAAAGTGAAGGGATTAATGGTTTATGACATATACAGCCACCAAGTTCAAAAGTGACATTGCTGTGAAATTCTTAGGTCCTAATAAAAACTTACGCACACAGTCCTTATGTTCTCTCTTATATTTACTCTCACAGTCTTTCTCACCCATTTGTCCCTCTAATTTCTCAGCTCCTTGCCTGCACTAGTTGATTCAGGTTTATACATAATCAGTGTTTTTATTCATTTGTTTCTTGCATTTGTTTGGTTATGCTAATTTCATTGTTTCCTACTTGATTTTTTTGAGTTTTAATTTTCTATGCTCTTGTTTAGTATTGGATTTCTGGGGCTAATGCTGCATGGCTTGTCATGTTAGTGGTCTTTATCAGTATTTGATGTATTTGCTTATATAAATTGTTGTGTTTTGGTTTGTTTAAGCAAAACTATATCCTAAAGTGGAAAAAGAAGAAAGCATTAAGTTGAATCTTCATTTGGGTATCTAATTGATACTGCAAGCTGAATCTTTGTTCCGACTATAGGGATGTACATTGTGGCTTGGTTATATAGGAAAAGGTTGGAGAAAATTGGCAATTAACAGCAATTTTCAAACATTATAATTAGTGGCACTGTTTGGAAAGTATATATTTTAGTAACATCTCGACTCTCAGAGAGTCGATTTTGAACCTATAAATCGAGTTTCTAGGACTCGATTTTCATTTTTTGATCAAATCCGATGTGGTATTTTTTCCACGTGGCGACTACTTGGAAATCGAGTCTCTAAGACTCGATTTATATCTACACTTTGCTTTCTTATTTTCCTTTTCCTTCTCTTTTCTGTGTTTCATTTCCTTCTCCTTTTTTCTACAGACCCAGCAGCACCAGGTGAGCACCCAGGCGCACTAGGCGAGCACCCAGGCGCACCAGGCGAGCACCCAGGGGCACGCACCTAGGTCGCGCGGCCTGGCCTGGGTCGTGCGCACCTAGGTGCGCAACCCAGACCGCGCGCACCTGGGTCGCACGCCCTGGCCTGGGTTGCGCGCACCTGGGCCGCTCGCACCCAAGTGTGCGACCCAGGTGTGCTTGGATTTTTCTTGTTAAATTTTTTTTTTTTTTTTTGGTATTTCATTGTGCTGGGATTTCTGTGTTTCTGGGCTTGGATTTGAAATTTTTTTTGGTTTGTAAATCGAGTCTCTAAGACTCGATTTCCAAGTGGACGCCACGTGGCCAATGTGCCACATCAGACATGATTAGACTATGAAAATCGAGTATTTGAGACTCGATTTTGAGGCCAAAATCGATTCTCTTAAACTCGAGATGTTAATTAAAAATATAGTTTTTAAACAGTGCCTACTAATTATAATGTTTGAAAATTAATGTTAATTGCCAATTTTCTCCGAAAAGGTTTGGTTCTGTACATGTTTGGAGCCCAAGGCTCCAACTATAAATAGGAAGAAAATATGTGTCTTGCCATGTGCAAAACTCACTAATGCCATCTTTCTATTGGTGGTTGGAGCCTAATGATCCAAACATGTTTTAGAGCCAAACTTTGTCCAATAAGTCCATAAATACGTTTTGGGTAATGCCAATCAAGTCCGCAACTTCTCAAAACTAACCCGTTACAGACGTTGCTAATGTTTTAACTCTCCCTAAACACACGTTACAGACGTTGCTAATGTTTTAACTCTCCCTTACCTCTCTTCTCCTCTCTGACCCAAACCTCTCTTCTCTCTTCTCACTTCTCACTTCTCACTTCTCACTCTAACCACCGATACATAATCTTCGAGACCAACAGCTACCGATCGGCGGTGAATCTTGCTTTCTTCACTATTGAATTTGAGGTTTGGCTTGGAGTAGGTTTAATTTGGTATTTTCTGTGTGGGTTGGATTTTTTTTTTTTTGAATTGGTGGTTGTGGTTTTCTGTTTGTGGGTCTCGTTGATGATGGATTTGGGTTTGAGAAGAGCTGGGTTTTGTTGAATTTTCTGGTGTTTCTTGGGTGGGTTTGTGAACCTTGAGTTGTTTGATTGTTGTGTATTTTCTGTGTATGTGAACTGTGGTTTGTGGGTATGACTTCAAACCCAATCTCTCCTTTGTTTGGATACTTCTCAGATTTGGGCAAGCGTTCTTCAAGGGACAATGACACTGATCTCATGGCGTCAATAATGACAGATTTAGTTTCAACGGTGGCGGTCCATGGGTTTAGCGGTTTGGGTGGCTGAAATTGGTTTGGTTCGGCCGTGAGTTTTTGAATTAGTTTGATTTGGGTAGTTGTGACCATGGGTCTGCAGTGGTTGGGTTCCAATTTATGGTTTTAGTTTGTGGTGGTGGGCTTTGTAACGCTGGTGGTGAGGCAGTGGTTGTGGTCTCAACGAGTAGATTTGTGGGTTGTGGTGGTTTTTTTTTTTTGGTGCGATTTGAGTTCGGACTTGTGGGTTGTGTCATGAATTTGCGGTGTCTGTGGGTTGTGGACCTTTGGTGTGTTGTGCTTTGGTGGTTGGGTGTCTTGTTGTCTGAGTATTGGTAGTCACGATGGTTGCTTGAGAGGAAAAAGAGGTCTGAGATAGAGTGAGAGAGAGACGAGAGAGAAGAAAGAGTCACAGAATAACTACCTTACTAACGCTGTATAGGGACTAAGTTGTGCTTGGGACCAAATTGGTTAATTTTGAGGGATTGCGAACCTGCTTGGCATTACCCCAAATTTATCCTAAAATATGATATGATTTTTTTAGAGTAGAGCTACATGGCCTACAATCACTCCCTTTATTTGACTATTAAGTTGTGTCCCTCCAAATGATGAACATTCCACTACTTTAGGCTCTCTACAGTTTCTGTTGATACCCCCACCCATATGCATAGCACCTATAATCTAGAAAAGAGTAGCTTTTTTCTTTTTTTTTAATTGTAGCTTACTGTGTTAATTGTTATAACAAGTTTGCAGTTTATTACAGAAGTTTATTATCACCCTTATATTCTCCTTTTTCACTTTTCTATTATGGGGAAGACGAATTGTTAATGGTGACTCCACTTATGGTTGGTAAAGGTTTCCAGTGACCAGGTCTATTCTTGTTGTCTTTTGGCAAAGAAATTCTTGGACTCTCACCAGGACAAATGCCAATTCTTCTTAATATTAGTATCTTGAAATTATTAACTTTCTTGTTTCTTCATTTATGACAATGTTATTTCTTAGTAGTCTATGTATTAAATTGTGACTGATATTTTGGCCCTTTACTCTGCTTAATTTTGCCTCTTCTTTTTAGTATTACTTTGAATGTGTGATCCGTGATAATTGTGTAGACTTTCTCATTTGGGATACATGCCATTGTACCATGATATGTGCACTGCTGCTATGATCACTCAGTTTTGCAGCTTCAAATATTCTGACTTCAAACTCTTTGGGGTGAAAACATTTTTGTCTAGCTTGGAAAATGGCATATCAGATAGGATAAGAATCTGTTAGCTGTTAAGTTCATTATGTCATATACAGAGAGTAGTTCAATTGATTGGCATAAAGAAAAACATACTTTTGCATTTGGGGTTGAAAGATATATCCTGGTAGCATGATGGAGATTGTCTTAAAATGATATATGAGGCAAGTATGATGAAAAGTCTAATTAAAGCTGGTATGTAATAAGAATTGAAATCAGATTGTGTATGATTCTGAGCTTTGCCTTGCAATATTGCAGCAGTAGATTCCTTTTTTCCTTGAATTGATGGTGAAAAGTTATCTTGTGAAGCAATCGAGAAGCAAAGTAAACCAGAAAGTGTTCAATATCTTCTTGTTGGATGTCATAGTAGAGCAATATGAACATTAGCAAGAAATTCAAATTTTTACAAAAACAACCTTGTACCACCATCAAACTTACATTCGTAGTATTTTTTTCATATAGTATCAAGCATACTACTAAACTAGAACTGATTAACTATAGATGCTTGTTTTGCTGATTAACTTGACTAGTAGCATTGGTGAAAGTGGAACAAAACTTCTCTATTTGTGGGAATTAGATGGAAGTAGTGCACAGGATCTTCAAAGGAAAAGAGTTCTTGAAGGTTAAAAAGTCTACCCTTCCCTGTATTAAGGGGAATTATTGAGTAAAGACAAAAGTAAATGTTAACCCAACAAAAATTTTCTTAGCGCAATTACAAAGAACAATAGCTATCAAAGTTGAGTTGAGTTATCAAATAAAATAACTATAAAACTTTGTTATTATATGCAACAAACAATTATTGAAATCAATAATTTTTCTACCAATATGATTGTTTGAATGCTTTTTGTTGTACATAAAATCTAAAAACTAAATGAATAAGTTAAAGGCAAATGGAAAATAAATTCCTCAGTCATTAACATAAGCCTAAAAGTAGAAAACACTATTTATAAAAATATGTTTCCAAATATGGCATTTATTTGAATTAAATTTGAGCCTCGGTACATGCTTGACATTTTTCTTTTTCTGCCACAAGAATGGCCCATGGTCAAATAACCTAGCAAACATGCATCTTTTTACTTGGAGAGAGAGGTGGAGAAACTTAAAAGGAGAGGATTCGTTGGTACGAGTATAAATATAATCTAGACTAGGTCGAATTGAGATTTGAAGCTTAATAAAGTTTCATATTATGGGGAAAATCAACTTTTGCCCTTATTTTTAAAAATATCTAGCATAATGTTCCTGTTTTGAAACTATTAAGTACCGTGTTCCTATTATGAAATTCAATTTTCTAAAAATCATGTTTCAGTACAGGCTTGAAATTTTTCTTTTTCTACTGCAAGAATGGCCCATGGTCAAATGACCCAGCAAACATGCATCTTTTTACTTAGATAAAGATGGAGAAACTTAAAAGGAAAGGATTTGTTGGTATGAGTGTAAATATATAGTCTAGACTAGGTCGAATTGAGATTTGAAGCTTCATATAGTTTTGTATTATGGGGGAAAACGGGCTTTTGCCCTTATTTTTAAAAATATTTAGCACAATATTCCTGTTTTGAAATTATTAAGTACCATATCCCTATTTTGAAACTCGATTTTCTAAAAATCAAGTTCCAGGTAAGTTCAATCACTTAAATTTCTTTGAAAATTTAAGTGGAACTCACTTAAAACTTTGTTATTATATGCAACAATCAATTATTGAAATCAATATTTTTATTACCAATATGGTTGTTTGAAAAGACTAAAAGTAGAAAAGACTATTCATAAAATATGTTTCCAAATATGGCATTTGTTTGAATCAAATTTGAGCCTCAATACAGGCTTGAAATTTTTCTTTTTTTGCTACAAGAATGGCCCATGGTCAAATAACCCAACAAACATGCGTCTTTTTACTTGGAGAGAGAGATGGAGAAACTGAAAAGGAGAGGATTCGTCGGTATGAGTGTAAATATATAGTCTAGACTAGGTTGAATTGAGATTTGATGCTTTATATAGTTTCGTGTAATTGGAAAAATGGGTTTTTGCCCTTCTTTTTAAAAATAGCACAATGTCCCTATTTTGAAACTATTAAGTACCGTGTCCTTGTTTTGAAACTCAATTTTCTAAAAATCGAGTTTCAGTACGGGCTTGAAATTTTTCTTTTTTTGCTGCAAGAATGGCCCATGGTCAAATAACCCAGCGAACATGCATCTTTTTACTTGGAGAGAGAGATGGAGAAACTTAAAACAAGAGGATTCGTTGGCAATGAGTTTAAATATATTGTCTAGACTAGGTGGAATTCAGATTTGAAGCTTAATATAGTTTTGTATTTAGGGGAAAATGGGCTTTTGCCCTTATTTTTAAAAATATTTAGCACAATGTCTTTGTTTTGAAATTATTAAGTATTGTGTCTCTGTTTTGAAACTCAATTTTTTAAAAATCAAGTTTCAATATAACTCGATTCTCTAAAAATCGAGTTTCAATAAAACCCAATTTTCTAAAAATCTAGTTTCAATAAAACTTGATTCTCTAAAAATCTAGTTTCAATAAAACTTGATTTTTAGAAAATCAAGTTCTAGGTAAGTTCAATCACTTATATTTTTTTGAAAATTTAAGGGGAACTCAATATTGTTAATATCGAGTTACACCTAAAAATATACACAGAACTTGATTTTGAAAATATCGAGTTTTACACAAAACTCAATTTGTTAAAATCAAGTTTCAAAGACATGGGCATTTTGCTAAATACTTTCAAAAACAAGGATATTTTACTGCATAGTTTTAAAATAGGGGAAAATGCCCATTTTCTCCTTCATATTACTGGTCCCAAGTATGTAAGCATTTAATTTTAATTTAACCAGAAGTCCACTTTTTGTAGGTTGAAAATTTGAAATAAATTTAAGTAGTTTTTTTTTTTTTGGAGAATAAAGCTGTGATTTCTATTAAAGAAGAGCAAAATCGACTTGAAATACAATATTAAGGTGTGTAGGAACATTACAACAAATTTTGAATGTGTATGTTCTAAGTAGGTATGAATACCATAGCCCGATACTTTTTTATTTTTATTTTTTTGGATATTTTGATAGTTACAATAGTTACAACAATGGAAGACTTGAATCATATACATTTCTATTGAAAATATTCTTTTTTCCAATAACATATCTCGTGTCCACAATAGAAAATATTCTTTTTGCCAATAACATATCTCGTGTCCAACAACTTATTGTGGGCCATTAATATTGTTAGTTTATATATATAGAGAGAGAGAGAGAGAGAGAGAGAGAGAGAGAGAGAGAGTTTTAACCTATGACATCCACTTCTAATAATTGTGTCCATTATCATCAATCCAAGACACCAATCGGTTTTTGAAACATTAATATTGTTAGTTGATACAATAGCATTCTCCAATATCTCCATCTCCATTACTTGGCCTTGAATTTGAAAGTGTGAAACAATATATGAAAACTTGGAACCATCATATTTGAGAATGGGGCATCTTATCCCACAGTATGTGCCTTTATTTAGATTCTTTCTATTTTGGAAAATTTTATCCAAACTGGATCCATTAAGTCATTGACAATCCTTTTTCACATTTAAGTAATATATGATCTATATTACAAGAATTGGATCAAAGAGTGTTCAGTAAATTGATTAGAACTAAAATCCATCCAATCAAAAGAGGATTCTTTAACTGTCTTCCCCTGTGCTTTTTGCAGAAACAAAATTGCTGAGAGACATGTCACTAAATTGTTTCTATAAAACCAATCATTCATCTATAATGATGTTCACTCTTGTTTGGTTTTTGTACAAGGATAGACCACAGATGATCATCTCTTACAGAATGGAGCAGTTCCCTTGATCCCTACTGAGAAAAAGAAAAATTCATGTGTCATAAGAACTGAAAATTCTCTGATTTCAATTAAGAAGTGAGAAAATGCATACTTTTTTGTGTCCTCATAATTGCCCAAAGCTTGCATGAATTTAAGCCAAAATGGACCTGTTTCCTGAAGATTCACATTCTTTGGCCCTGAAATGTAAGCCTGAACAACAAACTGTGGAGTCCTTTTCCTATTTACAACCATTAAATAAGAAATGAGTTGCTAGTTGCTTAGGAAATATTAATGTAGACAACAAATCTCACACAGCTAAATGAAACTTTTTGTAGTCAACAGGCATACCTCCCTTCATATTCTGATAACCAAACCAAATAGGCTGCACCAAAGTACATAGACACGAATGGCTTGTTTAGATCATCAGCTGAATCAACTCTATAAGCCCTGTAGCCCAATTCCCTATACACAAGAAGAAGTTCAAGAAATGACTAGGTTCAAATTACATGACATAATTGCATTGATTAATCAATATCAATCTAGTAAACACTCCGCTTGCATGGATGAACTTAGTCACTACAGACACTAAACAAGGTTAAAATCAAATTAATTCATATTGATAAGATGTCCCACACCCCCAAAAGGAGCCAAAGTAATTAAATTTCTTGTTATGATTGGCCATAAGGTGAAAGTAAATCAGATGCTAAGTATGTTTATGTAACATACATGTAAAGCCAGAAAGCTGTCGAATAGTCAATTCCCATTATTCCAGTACGTGGTCCAACTCCATTTACAAAACGTAGGCTAACGACTTCCGCAAGAGCACAAAGACATGTCTGTACCAAAAGTTAAGTCTCAAGAAAAATGAATTACAAAAAAAAAGAAAAAGTACAATAAGCAGAAGAATGGTACAGAAGACATAAAAAGTTGGGATTAAAATTTTAATATATATATATATATATATATATATATATATCCAGGAAACTGATACACCAAACCAAAATGCCAGATAGCTTAATTATGTTCTTGGTTCCCTAACTCCTGGGAATCTCCAAATTTTGTTTAAAGAAAGGAATATTAGAATCATACTATAAGAATATTATCTTCCATATTAAAGTTCTCCACATCACAGAAACCCAGAAAAATCAATGACCTCAACTCGGCAACTGCTAGGTCGAGCCTGAAAGATCACAGATCCAACAGATGACTTTGCAACATGCAGCATTGGTTGGGGAAAACTAATACAGTATAAATTTACAGTTTTTTTTCTTGCCCCACCCTACTGCCAATATAGAGTAACACTTCAAGATTTACCATTGTCAAGAAAAATCCTTCAAAAAATACTCTAGCAATATAGTAGAATGCAAAAAATCGCCACAGGATACAGTGAATGGGAAGATTGATGCTTGATTTATAAGAAATAAGGAAATATTATATGCTTGCACAAAATACAAACAGAAAACTTGAAGTGAGAGCTTGAAAGGGAACGTGCATTTTCAAATTTTACAATAAATGAAGAATTGCATGAAAAACTTGAATACAAATTATTAAATTATCCGAAAAGAAATGAAAATGTTTATTTGGCATATTCTCTTAAACTCTATAGTTTATAGCACGCAACAAGCCAACAATTTGATGAACCTACATTGGACAATGTCACACATGATAAGGGCTAGACATGACCATAACATACCTATTCTCAAAAATAAAATAAAATAATCTGCCATGACCCGACAGGCCAACAACAAAAATCCCTTTAAGGTGAGGGGGGCATGAACCTAACTTATAAGTTGCAATGTAGTGAAAAACTAAAGAGACTTATTTGTAACAAGAACAAATTGAAACAATTTCACACACCACCCCACATCACAATTTACAAGGACTTGAAATGCCTCTAACAGGCAAAAACTAAAAATAATTTAGAGAAAGAAAAAGATCATGGAAATAACTTAGACACAGCATTCTAGAGTGTGTGCATGATGGTCTGCATATGCACATTTTATGCATATTACAAAAAAAAAAATTTAAAAGAAAATTATATTGGAGTTTTTGCCCCTACAATCTTGTTTTGGAACACTCTCAAACTAAAATATATTGTCAAGAACTCTCATCAATAAGAACACCACTACTACTGGTAAAACCAAATTTTGTACATTATGCCATACACATTTTGAGTATGTTAGTTATGTTTCTGCATCTCTTGTATAAAAGTTCCCTCTGTATCCCACAGTGAGGGACTGTGTCATTCCTCAAATTAGGATTTTCTTTTTCTTTTTCATGCTGGACACTCTCATCTATGTTAAATATGCAGCTGTTTCTAAACTTTTCTCAAAAAAAAAAAAAAAATGCTTCAGTATCTTACATGTATCTGAAACAGCCATTCTCTGAATATAGGGCAGAATAAGTGAAGACTAAAATATATATATATATATATCAAGGAAATTTTTCAATTAAGAAAAGCAAAAATGTAAACAAATTATAGTGATCGTGATTATAAAGTCACATAACACCATCTCCATTACAAGATCCACAGAATTTTTCTAGTAAGTGCATACTTACAGGTTTCATATGTTTTGTGAGGAAGTGTTTGGTCAAAATGATTTCTGCAACTGCCTGCAAGAAAATTTCAATATCACTGAGGGTTACATGTTACATTCACATAAGTTTTGATTGTGGAACAGCAGTATAAGAATTACACGTATGATTAAGATATTGAACTAGGCCATTATCATTATCTACCATCTTATCTTAAAATTAAAATTAAAATGCAAATCAGTATAACTTCCCACGTTTTAGCAATACATAATAAATATATTAAGATCAAACAAACTTTATATTTTCGATAAATTCAATACTTTAATGCCCCACTCAGTTACAAACTTTAAATATAAAGTCATTCATCAAATCCATCCCATCTATTTCATGAAAAGTAGAATATAAATGTGTTTACTTATAATTATTAAGCAATTTAGCAAACAAAATCAGAATGTGGTAGGTTAAGTATGAAGAAATTCTTAACAAATATGCATTATTGACCTAATAATTAACAAAATATAGGGATGTCCACTCTAATGGATTCTTACCTTCAGTTCCACCCGTGAAAGATAGGGTCTCTTCTTGTTATCATGGGAAAAGCGCACTTTTCCCCGTATCTCTCCCGATTTAGTCCACTCTTTCAGGACCTCAGGATGGTTCCACAATTCTTCCATGTCTTCTGGAGAAGCTTTGGTGTCCCAATATGAGTATACACCTGCTTCCTCATCAGAGACACAAAGGAGATTGTCCATTTTAGTAACAAATATAAAAATGAAAGTATGAATGAAAAAAAAATCCAAATATAGAGGAATCCTAGGAAGTTAATGACAAAATCTGCATGATTTGAAGTAGAAAAAATGTAAGGACAACTAAAGAAGCTTTAATGATTAAACGTTAGAACACACTAAATATTTTTAAAAGGGTGCGTTAGTCATCCACGTCATTTGCATTTGTTATGATTTCAGAGATAATTTTATTTTACAATGAAAAAATTCTAATCCACATGAGCATAATTTGTACCAAAGAAGTATTAGTATAATTTGATCTTTAGCAGTCATCTAGCATGATCTGCTTTGTAAATAGCATCTTTTACTTTATTTTCACCGCATCATTGATCAGAGAATAATAAATACGAACACTAGATCAAGTCAGCTAGCATCGTATTAATGCTTCTTGATTTACTTTACTCTAAAAATTATAGAAACCTCCGTTTTTATCTTTATGTATTCCCATTAAAAGCAGTAAATTGGGAAGTTTATAAAATTACAGTGGAAGTAAAAATGCTAACTTTATTGATATAGAAGTATAAGGTTTAAACAGTGATAGGTAGAATAGAAATTCATTTATCGTAGATCCATAACAAGTTATAGTTTATTCTAAATAGATTCAAATGTTAAGAACTCTGCGAAATATTGATTACGTTTTTACTAATGACAAGACAAGGAATGGCAAACAATGACCTTTAGCACAAACAGCAATTCCTCACCAATAAAAATGGGGTACAACACAAGATCATGGTTTCTTGATCCATTTCATTTGTCTGTAAATTACCAACCATAAGAAAAAAACAACAGAACTTTGCTTCACCATCTCCGTAGTTCTTATGAATTATGACCCATCTTAAGATATATATATATAAAAAAAAATACAAAAATAGAGTAAAATGTTAAGAACTCAATGATCATAACATGATCAAAAAAGCAATTTGAAAGAAAATTGCCTCAAATTCCTTTTTTGATTTTCTTTGAGTGGAAGGAAAGTCTACTCCTTATAAAAAAAGTAATTTGGTATTGTATTCATAGAATGGAGAGATGTCTGATACCACTCAAACAATGCACGTTGACAGTTTCATCTCATAGATAACAATACAAAAGCCGTGCATGAAAAATAAACTGGATAAAGGACAACCTGTGGGCTGTGAATTGGGGGAAGAACCATATGGAGGTGTTGCAGTAGCAGAACCAGGTGGAGGTGTAGGAGCAGCAGAAGCAGAAGCAGAAACATCTCGACCATCTTCAAAAACTTTTCTGAAAAAAGATATGATAAAAAAGTAATCAGTTTCAGATAATCTCAGAGTTTATTAAAGTGATCTTACAAGACATTGATTTTTCATAAAAGTATTCTACTTTGCAGTAATGCCGTTACATGTGTAGCAATTATAAATATTCAGCATGACATTCCTTAGCACCATGCACATGCTAACTCACAGTTTTTCCACAATAACTAGATATTAGTGTTATGAATAAATAAATGAAGACAAAACAAAGCTTTTACCCACTCATTGAGAGAAAGGAAAGATAGGAAATGTTCAATCATATCCAGAAAATTTTCATTACTTGATCATCAAACATACCACATACCCACATCCTGGTGAAGCACACAACATATTTCCACTGGTCCTCTTATCGGTGTTCTAAATATTTTTCAAAATGATATGCTTGTCATAAAATACAACTCATCGTAATGAAGAGCAAACAACCACCTGGATGGAAGACTGTCTTTGACACAAAGATACCGTTTCCAATATGGCAAAGTTGACTTATGAGTTGCCTTTTTCGCACCACCTTTATATGCCCTAATTATGAACTCTTCAGTTCTCTCTCTGCAGATAGGATAGCATTAATATCTTATCACTCAAGAAACTCAATATGGTAATCAAGTCAACTATTGCTATTAAATGTCGTTTGCACACAAACGGATATATTAGGAGCCACAAACATGAAAGGAAGATGGATCAACCAGACCAATATTTGGTAACTTACTTTTGGTCATAATTTGATAGCCATTTCATGTAGGCAGCACCAAGATATACGCTTACAAAAGGCCAGTACAGAAGCTCTGGATTCCTTACCACTTCATATGACCTGTAACCCAACTCACTGCAAGCAAGTTGCAGTTTCATCCAACCAAAATAATATTAAAAGTGCATAAACAAATATTGTCAACCTTTACACATTTGAAAGAGGATCAGGACATGCAGTTAGTACTTGAACAGCCACTTTGCAGATTCTATTGAAATTTGCATGATCCCTATGGTAGGCTCCTTATTCTTTTTATCAGACCGAACAGCAAGAGGCTGTCTGTCGCTTTCAAGTTCAGCAATAGCACATATCATGTCCTGTAACAAGGAAAGGATAGTCAAACATGAAAAACTCAAATCGAATTGCAACTAACACTTACTCAGTAATTTTGAAAAAAAAAATTTGCTTAATTTGTCAATTCATGCAAAAGTTACACTCTACTTTAAGCCATAGATGGAATTAAAAGCAAATTTTAAGTTTTTGAATTGCACTGCCAGCTTATGAATTACATAGTGTCTAAGCTTTTCCACTTCTCACTAATGACATTTTAGAGGAAATCCAAAATAAGCCTTGATAATCATGGTTAGAAATATGGCATCAACTGAAAGGGAGCACAAACTTATGTACTCAAGATTCTTTCATTGTTCTCAACTATAGTATATATATCAGAAAATTAGAGTCATTACTAACACTACAATCGAAGTCAATGATTTAATTTGAATTATATGTTTCTGTAACAAAGGAAGTCAAAAAAAAGCTCCTTGGAAGACCAGATGGACATCATGGGCCCAAGTATGGTCAAGCTGATTGATGCTTTAACTGGAAGATACATTCTCACTTTTGTCACATAATCAGCTCAAAGTTATGAACAACCTGTGTTAGCCACATATGACATGGGCATGCACAAGTGTTAGAAATGCATATTGTAGGAAGGTATGAATACCTGACTCCAACTAACATAGAATCTTACCAGCTATACGTGTGTGTGCAAGCATGTGTCTATGTCTTGCTTTCAATAAACTTAGCCAAAAATTGCTTCCAAAAGGACCAGGAAGAGGCCCAAATGCACTTCTGCTGAATGCATGTTCACACTCTCATTTATATTTGCTTTATGTGAAAGATGCATTAGATTGGCTCCAACCTCAAATTTTGCAAAGTTCCAGTATTAGAATCCTTATTTTCATTTGAATTTGAGGATGAAAGTTTGATCACCAATGTCTGGTAATGATGAGTATTTTATTAGTCATTTGTATCTTCTTTATGGGACTAAACCATCAAAATTATATTCCCCGTCAACATTCTCTTACTTAAGCAGGTCTTTGATGAAGCATTCAATAAAGATACTATAAATCATTCTCAAACAAAAACCACAAAGAAGACAAAGATTCATTGATTCATTGATTCTTCTTCAGTAAGACAGCCATGAAATAGATTACAAAAGGCAAAGGCTTTAGAAATAAAGTTGATTCACGTTGCTAATTCTGTCAACTTCAAACCTCCCAAAACAAAATTATGGATAATTATACACAAGTAGGTGACCAGTGATAATGGAACAAAAGGAATGCAGAGAACTTCAATCCACAAGCCAAGCCAGGAGACCAGTTAACTTAGAACTTTATAAACATAGTTTCATAATAATTCCTGGAAGCATGCTAGATTAGCACTGTTTGATCTTCGCCATGGTGATAGCAGAGGCATTTTAAGATGAGTAACTACCTAACATAAATTTGTTAAAGACAGCTATTTTTCCCCAATCGGATGTCAAGAACTTCGAAGATGATATATTTATACATATGCTTAGTCAAGAGGGACAAAATAAGAATAGGTTACGGAAATGACTGTGAGAGAAGAATAAGAGACTATACATGGATATATAGCATAGACTTAGATATGTGACAAAAGTAAATTGTCATTGATATTGGCCAAAGGTGAATTATAATTATAAAGCTAACAGAAATAAGTAAACAAATGAAAATTAAGAGACTGAAAGCAAGGGAAGGCCAATAAGGACATAAACAAGTTTAGTAAAAGTTCACTTGTCACAACTTAAGTGATGACAAGATATCGAAAGAACATAAAAGAAGAATATAATCCTGTTTTCTGATCATCTAAAACAAAAATATAAGAAAATGTAGGTGCATTTGGTAGTAATTCATTTTCATAATGATGCAAATGGTGCCAAGAGCCTTGTAGTTTAACTAACACTTCCTAAAGTTTCCAATAGAGATATCCAAGTTTCAAATTTCCCCTCCCCCAACTATTAAACTGTCAAAAATATTATGATGCAAATGATAACAGATACCAACTAATCAACCATTCATCCTAAGGCCAAACACGTATCACAAGTGAAAACCATTAAAGAACTTTAGTAACGCATCAACCAATCTTAAGGGCAGGAAAGTAGAAACTGAAAAGAAGAGAGATCATTTGCAGACATTAAATCCACACTATGAACAGTTTGCAGCAAATACTAAGATTTTAGACAAAAAGTACCCCTGCTTAATCAGCTGACCATATTTATGGCTTCATAATCTGTTTAGTTTCTATAATCCTGAAACCATCTCCCACGGTTTTTTCTGTAAAACACTGCACTTTTCTTTTGAACAAATGAGAATAGATGCCAATTTAAAGATCCAAATAATGATTTTAAACATTTAAATGCACATGCATGCATGCACGCACACACGCACACACACACATTCAGATATATATTCAAGTTCAACTGATGATTTAGCATTTAAACAGAAGTAACTCTTTGAGTAGGGTGACATTTTTGAAAAGAAGATGTACCAGATCTATCTGTGAATTGAAATGCCTGGAGGCAATAATCTCAGCCACAGCCTAGAAAAATATCATAACAAATTAAAATTATATAACAAATATTAATGTTGCATCTAAACATATCACAATGAAGATCAAGAAATATCAACTTAAATTTATCGCATGACCTTTTTTTCCTGAAATTTTGGAGGGTTATCATTTCAAGATGAAATTAAGCTTTCAGAAAACCAAAATATAATTTTGAACCAAGTCATATTTAAAAGTAAGAAAAATATAATTATAGAACATATGTTACTTTAAAAGATGACTAACATTTACTATGATTTTCTCCATAAAAGAAAGAAATTTGGTTAACCTTCATCTCGATCTGTGTCAAAAAAGGTTGTCCATCTGGATCACGTGATAGGTGAACTTTCTGGCGTCTAGACTCTCCAGCATCTAACCATTCATTGCTTACTTCAGGAATATTCCACATTGCCTCCATGTCGGAAGGGTCAATGCAATCATCCCAATATTTGAAGCTGACAGCCATCATAGCAATACTATGGAATTTTTCCTATAACATATGACAATGAAAACAAGAGTAATTCGGTGTGCAGTAATGCACTAAGTATTTACAAAATGTATTATATGTGTTTGTATGTGTGCATTACATAAATGAAGGTGAAAGACATGTGCAAGCAAATAAAGAAAAAATAAAGCATAATTCCTTCAAATTCACACCTCTAAAAAATACAGGTTAATAACTACTAACATAAGTCTGAAGCTTCCCATTAGGTAGTTATTTGTAAGCGGCCCTTAAAATTATTTGCTATCAATGGACCACCAAAAAATGCTCTAAAATAACTTCTAAAACATTAAAAAGCTTGGATAGAATGTGTAATTCTGCCATTAGGTTGTGAAGTACCTTTAAATTTCCAGGGATGTGGAAGCTCATATCAGCTCCAAGTTCATGAACGTTCACTAAATTACCTTGACCCTTATTTAGTTCCCGGAAAGAAGAAAGAAAGGAAAATTTTTGCATAAAAAGATAAATCCATTTTCAAATTTCTCCTTCTTCTAACATAATCTTTTAAGAGCAAAAAACACTAAGAAGAAAATTGAATACAGATAAACATAAAGTAATCAGGACTTGTCATGTAACAAAAGGAGCCTAAAATTAAATTGACAAAGCCAGATGACCACTTAGAAGAAAGATGTATAAACAACACACTTTCTTTAGGATTACCCACAAGCAGACCTTCTACTAGACAGAGAGCACAAGGTGCATTTAGATATACTGCGAGCTGAAATCATAACTTTGAACTCGAAATTATTTGATGAAATTTCTGTTTTCCTTATAATTTTCTGGGAACCAATATTAATAAATGAAATTCCTCCTTTTTTAGCATATGCGTGTTTGTGTCAACTTCTTTGAAAATCTCTCCAACAGAGAAAATGCCATTCAAAAATGAGAAATTATTCAAGAAGAACCATTATTATTAGTTTACTTCTCCTGGTAGCAGAGGCCCCAAATCCAAATTATTTGCATTGTTGTACCAACATATTTGCAATTCTCTCTAAACTCCAAACACCCAAAGTCCACAACCAATAAATCATGAATTTCAGGTTCCACAAAATCCACAGTCCAAATTAAACCCATTTCCTATACACATTCATGCCATGCCTCCATTTGTTCAATCCGCTCATCCCTAACACTAAATTCTGAAAGCCAAATTAAACACCGTCCCCTGGTGATCTCCTCTCCCATAATCTTAATCTTTATCATTGCAAATGACACAAAACATCATACCCAATGCACAAAACTCCCACCTCTATGGGGTTTGGGAAAGGCATTGGTAGGCGACCTTATCCTCAATTTTTTGGAGATTCCAGGGCTCGAACCCACAACATGTTGCTTTGGATGGAAGGCACTTGTCATCACATCAAAGCGCAGCCTCATGCAAATGACACAATGTCAAAAATAAATCACACCCAAAGTAAATACAACATATTTTCATATGCAATCGAAAAAACAAACATTTTACACAAAATACCAAATGAAGCAACCCCATTGGCTCATACATGCATATTCACCAATACAAACAAAACAAAAGACACAGATAAAACAAACCCCAAAAGTGTACAATATGGTTGCATCCCATTATGTTAATACCAAAAACTTTGAAACCCCAAAAAAAAGCAATAACATTAACACCCCAGATACACAAACACACAGCAATGGAGGAGAAAAGAGGAAGAGGAGGATTACCAGAAGGGACTACAAGGGGTAGGAGGAAAAGGTTTTCCTCCTAAGCAGCTTGGTTATGAAGAAAATGACAATGACAATGAGAATGAAAAACAACAATGACTAAGAAAAGAATGAAGAGAAATGAAAAAAATGGGTATTTTGTGGAGGGAGCACTTGAGGTTGATGGCGGACCATTGTTGTTGCCTACCGGGAATGTTGGTGAAAAAGGACCGTTAGTTGCAGAGGTTGTAAGAGTGTGACACTTGGCTCGCCATGCTGTCTAGTCTTAGGTTCTAAGGCAATTTTTTTTAGGTGAAAGATAGAGAGCAAGGCAAATTTGGACATTGATTTTTTTTTTTTTTTTCTTTTGCTTTTTTTAAAATAAATTTGTTGATACATAATGTTCGAGAATGTTCCTAAAAAAAATTAAATGAATTAATTAAATACAATAAAATTATGAACACAGAACACAATAATCTGAAATTTTAATTTTATATATATTTTTTTTGGAGGATTGTTTGTATGGTGGTAGGAAAATTTGGACATTGATTTTTAGGAATAATATTTGGACACTGATTCAATCATTTTTTTTTTCTTTTAAAATAAATTTTTTGATATTTTAAATGTTTTATTTTAAGGCATCACATTAAGGTGGTAGTCAAAGTTGAAAGTATTGTGAAATTGTGACGAATTTTTGTTGTGACTATAGAAGGACTTGATTCAATAATAAATTGGTAGTTTCTCAAAAAAAAAAAAAATTGGTAAATTATATGTGAAGAAGCAAGAATTTCAAGTGATAATTGAGTTTAAATGAGGAATTAATATTTTAGTAAAAAGTTGAATGGAAGAGAGAATAAATTTATGAGTGATAGAAATTACTACTTTCTCATAAAATACCC
>JAVQMG010000075.1:3422500-3458601 GCA_032878915.1 Castanopsis chinensis | reverse complement strand
CAAAAGACTACTTTTTACTATTCACTTCCCTCAATGTTAAGTTATTCGTAATTTTCATTTTGGTGCTTAACTGTAAAGCCATTATTCATGTTAGAATTTTTTTTTTTTTTTTTAAGAAACACGCGTCCGCGCACACACACATGTATAGAGGAAGGGGATGAGATAAGGGAATACACTCACACGGCAACACCAAAACTGCATGGTTGGTTCATGTTAGAATATTGATTAAGTAATTAAGGGCCTATTTGGTAATGTTGGTCTAGTAACGTTATTTAAGTGTTAAAGAAATTTGTGTTATATTGTTTAAATCACGAAAACTGTTATTCAAACAACGGTACCAAGAAGACCTTAAATGTATTATTTTTTATCAACTTAAGGGCCCGTTTGGTACATGTTTAAACAACAATTTTCAATTTTTTTGGAAATACATGTGAATGAAAAAGTGTATAAAAATACATATAATGTTATTTAGAAACTGAAAACATGTGATTAAACTCGCATAGGGGCCTAAGTTTGTTGGAAGATGGTTTTGTAAAAAAAAAAAAAAAAAGGAATTAAGAAAATAGCAAACTGGTTATTTAGTAATGGTATGGTTCAACCATTTTCACAATTACGGAAGTTATCCACTATAAGAAAAGATGTGCATTGGATGGATTTGAAGGACTTTTCAATCAAATTCGACAAGATCAAAGGGAAAAATCTTCAACCCATCACATATGTATATTAGCCATTATAGTGATTTCAAGGGTATGTTTTTGTCAGAAAAAAAAATTATTTTATCCCTGAGAATTACCAAAATATCAAAAAACCTATAAATACAACAAATTATCTTAAATGACCCCCTTAAAACTGCCAAAATGAATAAAATGCTCTACGAATACTCAAAATATTTCAAAATCCTAGAAAATGACCAAAACGCCCCCAAAACGACCACAATACTCCCTTAAAACATTAAAAATGACCAAAACTCCGTCAAAACCTCCAAAATAAGCAAATCACCATCGAAACCTCTAAAAATTATCAGAATAACCCTAAACTAAGCCAAAATAACTTCAATTTTTCAGATTTTTGTGATACTTTGGTCGGTTTCAAGTTGTTTTGAACAGTCTAGAGAATTTTAGGGGATTTTGTACATTTTCACAATATCGAAGTGTATTTTTTAATTATTTTAAATGTTTGGCGTACTTTGGTCATTTACAAGGTATAAAGACTTAACAGCTTATTCTAACTGTTTCAAGGGTATTTTGGGTATTTTAGAAGTTTTGGTGTTATTAAATTGTCACCAAAATCACCAAAATAACCCCAAAAATTTCTAAAATCACCAAAATACTCCTGAACTGATTAGAATAAGCAGTAAAGTTTTGATACCTCGTAAATGACCAAAGTGTGCCAAACATCTAAAATGATTAAAAAATACACATCGACGCTGTTAAAATGTGCAAAATCCCAAAAAATCCTCTAGACTATGAAAAACAACTTGAAATCGACCAAATTACCCCAAATATCAGAAAAATTTATGGTATTTTGGCTTAGTTTAGATTATTTTCATCATTTTCAGAGGTTTCAATGGCATTTTGCTTATTTTGGGGGTTTTGACGGAGTTGTGGTCATTTTGGAGGCGTTTTGGTCATTTTCTATGGTTTTGAGATATTTTGGACATTCATGGAGCATTTTATTCATTTTGGCAGTTTTAAGGGGTCATTTTAGATGTTTTGCTGCATTTATAGGTTTTTTGATATTTTGGAAATTCTCATGGGTAAAATATTTTTTTTTTTTGACATAAACATACCCTTGAAATCACTATAATGGCCATTATACTCCCAAAATCACCAAAATACCCTCAAAACCACAAAATGTCTTAAAAAAAACCCCTCAAACATCTTAATTGACCAAAAATAGCCTAAAAATCTCTAAAACAATTAAAATAACCCAAAAACATGAAAATGACCAAAATGCCCCTAAAACGGCTAGAATGAACAGTCAAACCTCAGTACCTCGTGAATGACCAAAATGCCCTAAACATCTAAAACAATTAAAAAATACCTCTCGACATTGCTGAAATGAGCAAAATGCCCTAAAATCATCTAAAATGAACAAAACAACTTGAAACAGACCAAAATACTGCCAAAATCTTAAAAATCAATTGTATTTTGGCTTAGTTTGAGGGTATTTTTGTCATCTTTTAAGGTTTGGAAAGTATTTTGCTTATTTTTATGGTTTCGAATGTGTTTTAGTCATTTAAAAAGTTTTTGGGGCTATTGTGGTTGTTTTGGGGGAGTTTTGGTAATTTTATAGGGTTATGGGTATTATGGACATTTGTGGTGCATTTTAATTATTTTGCTGTTCTTAGGGAGTCATTTTAGATGTTTTGGTGTATTTTAAGGTTTTCTGATGTTTTGAAAATTCTCATAGATAAAATATATATATATATATATATATATTTTTAATAAAAACAATATTCTAGAAATCACTAGAACGACAAATATACATACAAAATCACCAAAACACCCCTAAAACCACAAAATGTCCAAAATAAAATCCCTCGAAACCACTTAACTGACCAAAATAATGTCATAGTCTCTAAAACGACTATTTAATAACCCCAAATCATCTAAAATCACTAAAATACCCTTGAATCGGGTAGCATAAGCAGTCAAGTTGATACCTCGTAAATGTCCAAAGTGCGCCAACAAAAACAAAAATGATTAAAAAATACACATCGACACTGTTAAAATGTGCAAAATCCCCTAAATTCCTCTAGACTGTGCAAAACAACTTGAAACCGACCAAAGTACCCCAAAAATCCGAAATATTTTGGGTATTTTGGCTTAGTTTAGGGTTATTTTGATCATTTTCAGAGATTTCAATGGTATTTCGCTTATTTTGGAGGTTTTGACGGAGTTTTGGTTTTTTTTTTTTTTTTTTTAAGTTTTTGGGGGTATTGTGGTCGTTGGGGGGGGCTTTTTGGTCATTTTCTAGGGTTTTGAGATATTTTGGGCATTCATAGAGCATTTTATTCGTTTTAGCAATTTTAAGGAGGCCATTTTAGATATTTTGCTGTATTGATATTTTGATAATTCTGAAATCGCTATAATGACCATTATACTCTCAAAATCACCAAAATACCCTTAGAACCACAAATGTCTAAAAAAAAAAAAAATCCCCCCTAACCTATTAACTGATCAAAATAGCCTAAAAATCTCTAAAACGACTAAAATAACCCAAAAACATAAAAAAAAAATGACCAAAATACCCCTAAAACGGCTAGAATTAGCAGTCAAGTCTTGACACCTCGTAAACGACCTAAGTGCTCCAAATATTTAAAATGATGAAAAAATACACATCGACATTGTTAAAATGTGCAAAATCTCCTAAAATACTCTAGACAGTGCAAAACAACTTGAAACCGACCAAAGTACCCCAAACATTTGAAAAATTGAGGGTATTTTGGCTTCATTTCGGGTTATTTTGATCATTTTCAGAGGTTTCGATGGTTATTTGCTTATTTTGGAAGTTTTGACGGAGTTTTGGTCATTTGAAAAGTTTTATGGGGCATTGTGGTCATTTTGGGTGCGTTTTGGTGATTTTCTACGGTTTTGAGATATTTTGGGCATTCGTAGAGCATTTTATTCATTTTGGCAGTTATAAAGGGGTCATTTTAGATGTTTTGTTGTATTTATAGTTTTTTGATATTTTGGTAACTCTCACAGATATAATAATATCTTTTTTGACAAAAACATACCCTTGAAATCTCCAAAATGGTCATTATACTCTCAAAATCACCAAAATACCCTCAAAATCACAAAATGTCCAAAACAAAACCCCTCAAACCTGTTAATTGACCAAAACAGTGTCATATTCTCTAAAACGACTATTTAATAATCCAAAAACATCTAAAATCACCAAAATGCCCCTGAACCAGTTAAAATAAGCAGTCAAGTCTTGATACCTAGTAAATGACCAAATTGCGCCAAACATCTAAAATGATAAAAAAATACACATCGATATTGTTAAAATGTGCAAAATCTCTTAAAATCCTCTAGACTGTGCAAAACAACTTGAAACCGACTGAAGTACCACAAAATTCAAAAAAATTGAGGGTATTTTGGCTTAGTTTGGGGGTATTTTGGCTTAGTTTGGGGTTATTTTGATCATTTTCAGACGTTTCGATGGTATTTTGCTTATTTCGGAGGTTTTGATGGAGTTTTGGTCATTTTAAAAGTTTTTGGGGGATTGTAGTCGTTTTGAGGGCGTTTTGGTCATTTTCTAAGGTTTTGAGATATTTTGAGCATTCGTGGAGCATTTTATTGATTTTCGCGGTTTTAAGGGGGTCATTTTAGATGTTTTGCTGTATTTATAGATTTTTTGATATTTTGAAAATTCTCACGAGTAAAATATTTTTTTTTTTTGACATAAACATACCTTTGAAATCACTATAATGGCCATTATCCTCCTAAAATTACCAAAATAGCCTCAAAACCACAAAATGTCCAAAAAAAACCCCTCAAACCTCTTAATTGACCAAAATAGACTAAAAATCTCTAAAATGACTAAGAATGCATTTGGATTAAACTTAATTGTGGCTGCGTTTTGTTGTCTTGCGTTTTCTCTATTTTTTTTTTTTTCGTTTCTGCTGATGGGACAAAGTGCGCAGTGCACGCACTGTGCACGTACTGTGCATGTACTTTTTCAGCAATTTTTTATTAAAAATACGTCTCACAGTACTATTCACACATTTAAAAATTATTTTTCCTACAGTATTTTCAGTTTTCAGCAATAAGTTCTATCCAAACGGACCCTAAAATAACCCAAAAATATAAAAAATGACCAAAATACCCCTAAAACGGCTAGAATGAGCTGTCAAATCTCAGTACCTCATGAATGATCAAAATGCCCCAAACATCTAAGAGGATTACAAAATACTTCTCAACATTGCAGAAATGAGAAAAATGCACTAAAATCCTCTAAAATGAGCAAAACAACTTGAAACAGACAAAAATACCGCCGAAATATAAAAAATCGATTGTATTTTGGCTTAGTTTGGGGTAGTTTTGTCATTTTTTGAGGTTTGGAAGGTATTTTGCTTATTTTTAAGGTTTCGAAAGTGTTTAAGGTCATTTTAAAAGTTTTCGAGGGTATTGTGGTTATTTTGGGGACATTTTGGTAATTTTATAGTATTTTGGGTATTCTGGACATTCATGGTTGATACGAACCTCAATCGACACGCTTTGAGACCCAATAACAATATTGGAATATTTACCCAAGAAAGCTAAAATTCAGATTTTGATTGAACCGTGACTCAGCGTTTACAAGAAATGCGAACCAAGAGTATAAGTAACAGACCTTGACCCAATGATTATAATTGAATCACGAACCGAAAATATAAGGTTTGAATGCCACAAGGAAGAATCCCTGATAAGTTCACAGTTCTTGAAGAACCAAAAGAAGAGCAAAGACTCACCTTTTCTGATTTTTATTCAATAATATATAAAAAAAAACATTTACAGACTTAAAGGCCTATTTAAGGGCTTCATAAAACTTGACAGACAAGGAAATATATTCTAAAATAACTTTTAATTGATATCTAATCATATCAGGAATCAAATTTGACCTAAAAAAAAGCATTAAATGCTCCTATAAACAAGGAAATAAACCACCTAAACCTAAAATAACGTACTAAATAATAAAACCCTAAATAAATGTTGATTTGGTCTGAAATTAGCATATCCAAAATAGAAAAATAGCTGAAAAACGTGTTAAATAATAAAAGCCCTAAATTCAGGTAGATTTGGTCTGAAATAGCAGCTCCAAAATACGAAAAAATCTCCATTAACTAATATAGACTTGGAAAGTTAATCAGCCATTAATTTATGCCACAAATCACTCCAAATTAAGCCAAATCAACCCTCAATAGCTTGGATTAAATTTATTACGCCTTCATCTTCCTTTGGGCCAAGTTTGGGATGTCCTGCGTTAGAATCAGCCCATTAAGTGCTTCCTTGATCTTCTTGGATCTTGCTTTTGTAATAGGCTCAATTGGAACATGCAATGAATCCTTGAATGTTTGTTAATTCTCATCAGTGGTGCATTTTAGTTATTTTTGCAAATCTTATGAATCATTTTAGATGTTTTGATGTATTTAAAAGTTTTCTGATGTTTTGGAAATTCTCACAGGTAAAATAATTTTTTTTTTTGTGTATAAACACAATACTCTAGAAATCACTAGAACTGCAAATATACACACAAAATCACCAAAATGCCCCTAAAACCACAAAAATTTGAAAAATTGAGGGTATTTCGGCTTAGTTTAGGGTTATTTAGATAATTTTCAGAGGTTTCGATAGTATTTTGCTTATTTTGGAGGTTTCAACGATGTTTTGGTCATTTTAAAAGTTTTGGGAGTATTGTGGTCGTTTTAGGGACGTTTTGGTCATTTTCTAGGGTTTTGGGACATTTTTCAACATTAGTGGTGCATTTTATTCATTTTGGCAGTTTTAAAGGGGTCGCTTTAGTTGTTCTGGTGTATTTTATAGGTTTTTTGAGATTTTGGTAATCCTCACGAGTAAAATAAATGTTTTTTTTGGACAAAGTTATACCCTTGAAATCACCATAACGGCCATTATACTCCCAAAAGCACCAAAATACCCTCAGAACAACACAATGTCAAAAAAAACCACCTAAAACCTCTTAATTGACCAAAATTGCCTTAAAATCTCTAAAATGAGTAAAGTAACCCAAAAAATTAAAAAATAACCAAAATACCCCTAAAACGACTAGAATGAGCAGTCAAATCTTAATACCTTATGAATGACCAAAATGTCCCAAACATCTAAAAGGATTAAAAAAATACACCCCAACATTGTTGAAAAGAGCAAAATGCCCTAAAATCATATAAAATGAGAAAAACAACTTAAAATAGACCAAAATATTGCTAAAATCTAAAAAATCAAATGTATTTTGGCCTAGTTGGGGGGTATTTTGGTCATTTTTAAAGGTTTCAATGGTGTTTTACATATTTTTAAGGTTCCGATAGTGTTTTGGTCATTTTAAAAGTTTTCGGGGGTAGTGTGGTGGTTTCGGGGGCGTTTCGATCATTTTATAGGGTTTTGGGGTATTATGGACATTCGTGGGGCATTTTAGTCACTTTTGCAGTTCTTAGGGGGCATTTTACATGTGTTGGTGTATTTGAAGTTTTTCTGATGTTTTGAAAATTCTCACAGGTAAAATAATTTTTTTTGATAAAAACAATACCCTAGACATCACTGTAACGGCAAATATACACCCAATATCACCA
Organism: Castanopsis chinensis; assembly: GCA_032878915.1. Classification (NCBI taxonomy): domain Eukaryota; kingdom Viridiplantae; phylum Streptophyta; class Magnoliopsida; order Fagales; family Fagaceae; genus Castanopsis; species Castanopsis chinensis. The sequence goes on along the minus strand of JAVQMG010000075.1, from coordinate 3,451,307 downwards.
AAACACCCCTAAAACTCCAAAATGCCCAAACAAAATCGCTCGAAATCTCTTAACTCACCAAAATAGCCTCATAATCTCTTAAATGACTATTTAATAACCCCAAAACTTCTGAAATTACCAAAATACCCTTGAATCGGTTAGAATAAGCAGTCAAGTCTCTATACCTCGTGTAGTACCATTGGGCCCAAAATGCGTACTAGGCCAGCCCAAAGGCTCTCACAAGAAAGGAAGTCCAATCCAGCATCATGAAATGGTCCGAGGACATGATAAATTTGGCCTACGAAGTCACGCGACGAAGAAAGGTGCCATGCATGAGCAGAACACCGGAGAACATGACGTCTGAGGATGACCTTATCCTCGGCGGCGTGCTGTCGAGGACAGTATTAATGATCTAGCAGTTCAAGAATATCCGTATTGAGGACCTCGGACGAAGCGACTGAGAGAACAGAATTATGGGATAAAGAGAAGCAGCAAACAAATATCAAGGAAAAAGCTGCTACCACCGCATTGAAGGCACCATACCTACCTCTCTAGCCACATTAATAAGGAAGTGACGCCTGAATATTGAAATTGAACCTTACCCTCACCGCCAGAGACTTTAGTAAGGAGGGATGATGGGACAAGTATCCAAAAAAGACACCTGGACTACACGTGGAAGAAAGGAGAAGCAGATGCAGGTCTATAAAATGAAAAAGAGGAAGAAAGGAGGGGGGAGAAAAAACTTGTAAGAAAATGCTAAGTATTGTCCTGGGCATTAATATATCAAATGAGATTCCACCTATATATGCCATGTACGCTGGTGTTCTGTAACTGAATCGAATTCTTGTGTTATCTACCGCTCAAAACCCTATATTAGAAGCACACTCTCTATAAATTCATTGTCTAAGGCCCATTGAGCTGGTCTGAAAATGTAGCTTCAACCAAGCGCAATTTGTGTCCTTACACTTGGCACCGTCTGTGGGAAATCTTGTGTTTAGGTGCAGATAACACAATGGTGGGTTCTGGTCCAGTCCGTGCAAAATCTTTAGGATCTCAACACCAAGATCCTTTTCAGTAGCTAGAACAGATGGGAGATTGAGAAGGCAGTGTACACACAGGGCGAACCACCGGTGATTATTCACGGGGTGGAAGCAGGGGCTCTAACGAAAGAGGTACTAAGGCCATGCAAAGGGAAATCGACCACCTCAAGAGAAAGCTACGCCGAGCCAAACGAAAACGAACGCCTTCTATATCTGAGCCTTCCTCGGACGACTCCCAGAGTAGTGGCTATAAGCCGAGGTCGAGAACTCCTCCTAGTGAGACTTTCTCATACCAAGAGGGAAGTCCTCACGATAGGACGAGCAAGAAATCTCTTCTTAGGGGTTTAGGCAGTGACACTATGGGGAAGGCATTACATCAGCTCTCCAAGTCACCTTTCACACATCGTATCGAGAGAGGAAAGCTTCCCCATCGTTTCACGCAACCAAACTTCACCATTTATAATGGCAGAACAGACCCGGTGGAGCACGTAAGCCATTTTAACCAACGCATGGCGGTCTATTCGCAGAATGAAACCCTGATGTGTAAAGTATTCCCCTCAAGCCTAGGACCTGTTGCGATGAGATGGTTCAACAGTTTAAAAGCAAACTCCATTGATTCCTACATGGAACTTACGATGGCATTTGGGTCCCGCTTTGTTACGTGAAGCAGAGTACCTAGGCCCCTGGACTCGTTGCTATCCATGACCATGAGGGAGGGTGAAACATTAAAAACATACTCAGATAGATACTGGGAAGCGTTCAATGAGATCGACGGTGACTTTGATGAAGTAGTAGTCAACACTTTTAAGGGCGGCCTTCCAGTTGAACATGATTTAAGAAAATCTTTGACCAAGAAACCTGTAAAGACTGTCCGACGGCTTATGGATCGTATTGACGAGTATAAGCGAGTAGAGGAGGATCAGCAGCAAAGCAAAGGAAAAATGAAAGTTACTCCTCAGGAGAGCAGAGATTTCAAGACAGACAAATACAATAGCAAATGGCCAAGGAGGGATTTTACTGGCCATTCTAGATCGGCTACTCCTCAGACAGTGAATGCTGTATTTTGTGAGCCGATCCAGCAGGTGTTGGAGAAGATTTGTCGTGAACCATATTTCAGGTGGCCCAACAGAATGATAGGAGACCCCTACAAAACGCAACCAGACCCTCTATTGTAATTACTACCAAGATAGGGGTCACACTACTGAAAATTGCAGGAATTTATGGAATTATCTGGATCAGCTGGTCAAAGAAGGAAAGTTAAGGCAATTTATGAATCGGCCTAATGAACAAGGCACACAATCTGGCTCCGTGAATCAAGGCAGTAACATTTCAAGACCTCCTTTGGGCACGATCAATGTCATATTTGCTGCACCAGGTCGGACCGAGTCTTGCCCTACCAGAGTAATGTTAGTGCTGCACCCCTCTCCGAGGACCCCGACTCTGAGCTGAAGAGGATTAAGAGGAATCTTCCACCAGTTTTGAGATTTTCTGAGGAGGATAAGGTTGGCACTATCCAGCCGTATGATGATGCATTAGTCATCATGCTAAGGATAGGGGGTTACGACGTGAAGAGAGTGATGGTTGATCAGGGGAGTGGGGCTGACATCATGTACCCAGATTTGTTCAAGGGCCTTAACTTGAAACCTGAGGATCTCACGGCTTATGACTCACCGTTGATAAGCTTTGAAGGGAAGGCTGTCATTCCGAAGGGGTTGATCTGACTACCTGTGCAGTCAGGGCCAGTGGTGGTGGATGTAGATTTTATCGTGGTAGACGCCTATTCCCCCTACACGGCCATAGTGGCAAGGCCATGGTTGCATGCCTTAGGTGCTGTATCGTCAACTCTACATGTTAAGGTGAAATTCTCGTATGAAGATGGAGTCGAAGAAATAATTGGCAGCCAGTCAATGGCAAGACAATGGATCATGGCAGCAATTATACGTCAAGAAAAACAGGAGTCCTAGGCCTTAGCCGAGAGAGGTTTATAGCAACTAACGTCCTCGGCCAAACCAGATGTGGCTGAGGCTAAAGAGCCTGGATGTGAGGACTTGGAGAGGGTGGTTATTGTAGAAGATATGGAGAAATCCTTCCAGATAGGAAGTCAGTTGCACCTACAGGAGAAGGAAGATCTAGTTACGTTTTTGAAACAGAACATCGATGTGTTTGCATGGGACGCTTACGAAGCTCCAGGGGTTGATCTGGGATTCATTTGTCATCACCTCAACGTTAGTCCAGCCGCAGTGCCACGAAGGCAACCACCTCGGCGCTCATCTAAAGAGCACGCCGACGCCGTTAAGGAAGAGGTACTGAAACTTAAGAAGGCAGGGGCAATTAAGGAGGTATTTTACCCAGAGTGGTTGGCACACACTGTGGTAGTGAAAAAGAAGAATGGAAAGTGGAGGTATGCGTGGACTTTACAGACTTAAATAAGGCTTGTCCAAAGGATTCATTTCCAATGCCCCGCATAGATCAGTTGATTGATGCTACTGTAGGGCATCCTCGGATGAGTTTTTTAGATGCTTTCCAAGGTTACCATCAAATACCCCTAGCTCCAGAAGACCAGGAGAAGACAGCCTTTGTCACACCTACGGGAAACTACCACTATAAGGTAATGCCCTTCGGCTTGAAGAATGCTAGGGCTACCTATCAGAGAATGATGACGCGAATGTTTGAATCACAGCTGGGAAAAACGATTGAGATGTACGTCGATGATATGGTGGTTAAGAGTAAAATTATCTCGGCTCATATACTAGACCTGAATAACACCTTCCAAACGCTGAGAGAGCATAAGTTACATCTTAACGCATCCAAATGTTCCTTTGGAGTAGGAGCTGGAAAATTTCTAGGCTACATGGTGACACATAGAGGAATTGAGGTCAACCCCGCTCAGGTCAAGGCCATCAATAACTTACAGCCACCTCGAAATCCAAAGGAGGTGCAGAGGTTGACTGGGATGATCGCTGCCCTCAACCGATTTATCTCAAGATCTGCTGATCGGTGCAGACCATTTTTCCAATTATTAAACAAGTGGAAAGGGTTTGAATGGACAGAGGAGTGTGCTGTTGCCTTTCAGCAACTTAAAGAATATCTTTCACATCCTCCTATCATGTCTCGGCCCGAAATTGATGAAGTCCTATTTGCATATATTGCAGTCGCAGCCCATGCCGTTAGTTTGGTGCTGATAAGGGTCGACGGGGATGTACAGAAGCCTGTGTACTATGTGAGTAAGTCCTTGCATGAAGCCGAGGTGCGTTATCCACCATTAGAGAAGGCAATCCTGGCCGTAGTGCATGGTACACGTAAGCTCCCCCATTATTTCCAGTCTCATACGGTGGTTGTTCTGACTCAGCTTCCCCTCAAAGCTATACTCCGGAGTGCGGATTATACGAGCAGGATCGCAAAATGGGGAACCATCTTGGGCTCTTTTGACATCAAGTACATGCCCCACACATCAATAAAGGGTCAAGTGCTAGCTGATCTGGTTGCGAAATTTGCTGAGCCCACAATATAAGATAGTGTCATTAATAGGGACATTGATGAAAAATCAGTTGGTATGGTTACATGCGAAGGTCTCGCGGTGTGGACTATTTACGTTGATGGAGCTGCCAATCAAAGAGGATCTGGGGTGGGTTTGGTAATTATAACCCCAGAGGGTCTCGCACTGGAAAAGTCGTTGAGATTGGGATTCTCAGCTACAACAATGAGGCCGAGTATGAGGCTTTGCTGAAAGGGATGGATATGGTTCAAAAATTGGGTGGAAAGGTCGTGCAAGTGTTCTCGGACTCGCAACTTGTTGTGGGCCAAGTGGATGGAAAAGTAGAGGCCAGGGATCTGAGGATGCAGGACTACTTGAGTCAAGTCAAGGTTGTGCAACGCAAATTCGAATCATTTACTTTATCTCACATCTCCAGAAGTAACAATGCGCATGCTGACTCTCTAGCAACTCTTGCCACATCGTCGGCACAAGGACTGCCCTGGATTATCCTAGTTGAGGACTTACCCAAACCCTCGAAAATGATTGGAAGTGTTATCCGGGTTCACCAGATCAGGGTGGGGCCTAGTTGGATGGACCCCATTGTATCCTTCCTTAAGGATGATGTTCTGCCCGAGGAAAAGGTCAAAGCTGACAAAATACATAGGAAAGCATCGCGGTTTTGGTTAGCCGAAGATCACAAACTCTATAAACGATCCTTCTTTGGCCCATACCTGTGGTGCATACATCCTGAGGCGACAGAGCTGCTTCTGGAAGAGTTACACGAAGGAATCCGTGGGAGTTATACGGGGGGAAGGTCCTTAGCTCACTAAGCTCTAACACAAGGGTATTGGTGGCCCAATATGCAACGAGAGGCTCAAAGTTATGTGCAAAAGTGTGATCAATGTCAAAGGTTCGCACTAAACATTCATCAGCCTGGGGGGGTGCTCAATCCTCTGACGAGCCCTTGGCCTTTCGCACAGTGGGGTTTGGACATTGTAGGTCCCTTTCCAAAGGCACCTGGAAACAGAAGATGGCTAGTTATCGGCACTGACTATTTTACCAAGTGGGTGGAAGCCGAGCCCCTAGCAAATATTAGGGATGTCGATGTGAAGAAATTTCTATGGAAGAACATTGTCACTCGATTTGGAATCCCTCGTACTCTCATTTCAGACAACGGTTTGCAGTTTGATAGCAAAGCATTCAGGCGGTATTGCTGTGACCTCGGCATAACCAATAGGTATTCCACCCCAGCTTATCTGTAAGGAAACGAGCAGGCCGAGGCAGTCAACAAAGTTATTGTGAACGGACTTAAGAAGAGGCTGGATGATGTCAAAGGAAGGTGGGTGGAGGAATTGCCCCATGTTCTGTGGACGTATCGGACCACGCCCCGCCGATCAACAGGAGAGACGCCATTCTCAATGACTTATGGTGCCGAGGCTGTTATCACTTTGGGAACTAGTTTTCCAACAATGAGAACAAGTTCTTTCGTTCCGGAAAGTAATGATAGGCTATTAGAAAGGGGCCTAGATTTGGTTGAGGAAAGGAGAGAGATTGCCATAATTCATTTGGCTTACTATTAACAAAAACAGAAGCAGGGATATGATTCGAATGTAAACTCGAGGCCACTTGCCCTTGGAGACTTAGTGCTGAGGAAAGTAATGGGTAATACCAAAAATCCGGCATGGGGAAAACTTGGACCAAATTGGGAAGGACCGTATCGCATTACGACAATAGCTGGAATATGAGCTTATTACCTTGCAGACTTAGATGAAAAAGTTGTGCCCCATCCCTGGAATGTAAGTAATTTGCGACAATATTATTATTAATAAAAAGCACTTTTGTCATTCTAATTTTATCGCTATTGTGCTATTTATACTATTATATGTAAGGTTACGCCGGGTCCTCGGATCCTCTACCTTATTCTAAAATGAAAATAAGGTTAAGCCGGGTCCTCAGATCCTCTACTTTAGTTCAAAAATAAGGTTACGCCGGGTCCTCGGATCCTCTACCTTAATTTAAAAGTAAAATAAGGTTACGCCGGGTCCTCGGATCCTCTACCTTAATTTAAAAGTAAAAATAAGGTTACGCCGAGTCCTCGGATCCTCTACCTTAATTTAAAAGTAAAAATAAGGTTACGCCGGATCCACGGATCTTTTACCTTAGTTTAAAAGTAAAAATAAGGTTACGCCGGGTCCTCGGATCCTCTACCTTAGTTTAAAAATAAAAATAAGGCTACGTCGGATCCTAGGATCCTCTGCCTTAATCTAAAACAAAATTAAAGTTACTTCGGAGCCCCAAAGGCAATTGTAGAGACAAGGATTGGCTTGCATAGGTTCCTTGCAGAACACCTACGCATCCTATAGAAACAGGTATGTACCTGCATTAATAAGGAAGTGACGCCTGAATATTGAAATTGAACCTTACCCTCACCGCCAGAGACTTTAGTAAGGAGGGATGATGGGACAAGTATCCAAAAAAGATACCTGGACTACACGTGGAAGAAAGAAGAGCAGATGCAGGTCTATAAAAGGAAAAGGAGGAAGAAAGGAGGGGGGGAGAGAAAAAACTTGTAAGAAAATGCTAAGTATTGTCCTGGGCATTAATATATCAAATGAGATTCCACCCATATATGCCATGTACGCTGGTGTTCTGTAACTGAATCCAATTCTTGTGTTATCTACCGCTCAAAACCCTAGATTAGAACCCGCAATTTGTGTCCTTACACCTCGTAAAAAACCAAAATGCCCCAAACAATCACTATTACGGCAAATACACACACAAAATCACCAAAATACCCTTAAAACCAAAAAATTCCCAAAAAAAATCCCTCGAAATCTCTTAACTGACCAAAATAGTGTTGTAATCTCAAAAATTAATAACACCAAAACTTCTAAAATCACTAAAATATCCCTAAATCGGTTAGAATAAGCAGTCAAATCTTGATACCACATAAATGATCAAAGTGCACCAAACATCTAAAATGATTAAAAAATACACATCGACACTGTTAAAACATGCAAAAATCTAGTAAAATCCTCTAGACTATGCAAAAAAACTTAAAAAAGACCAAAGTACCCCAAAAAATCTGAAAAATTAATGGTATTTTGGCTTCATTTAGGGTTATTCTGATCATTTTCAGAGGTTTCGCTGGTATTTTGCTTATTTTGGAAGTTTCGACGGAGTTTAGACCATTTTAAAAGTTTTCGGGGGTATTATAGTCATTTTTAGGGCGATTTGGTCATTTTATAGAGTTCGAGATATTTTGGGCATTTGTGGAGCATTTTATTCATTTTAGCAGTTTTAAGGGATTCATTTTAGATGTTTTGCGGTATTTTTTTTATTATATTTTGGTAATTTTCATGAGTAAAATAATTTTTTTTGGACAAAAATATGCCCTTGAAATCACTATAATGGCTATTATACTCCCAAAATCATCAAAATACCCTCAAAACCACAAAATGTCCAAAAAAAAACCCCCCCAAACCTCTTAATTCACCAAAATAGCCTAAAAATCTCCAAAACGGCTCAAATAACCCCAAAACATAAAAAATGACCAAAATTTCTCTACAATGGCTAGAATGAGCAGTCAAATCCCAATACCTCGTGAATGACCAAAATGCCCTAAACATCTAAAACAATTAAAAAATACCCTCCGACATTGCTGAAATGAGCAAAATTTCCTAAAATCCTCTAAGATGAGCAAAACAACTTTAAACAGACCAAAATACCATTAAAATCTAAAAAATCGAATGTATTTTGGCTTAGTTTGTGGGTATTTTTGTCATTTTTAGAGGTTTGAAAGGCATTTTGCTTATTTTTAAGGTTTCGAATGTGTTTTGGTCATTTAAAAAGTTGTGGGGGTATTGTGGTTGTTTTGGGGGAGTTTTGGTAATTTTATAGGGTTATGGGTATTCTGGACATTCGTGGAACATTTTAGTTATTTTTGCAGCTCTTAGGGTCATTTTAGATGCTTTGGAGTATTTTGAGGTTTTCTGATGTTTCGAAAATTCTTGCAAATAAAATATTTTATTTCTTATAAAACCAATATCCTAGAAATCACTAAAACGGCAAATATACACACAAAATCACCAAAACACCCCTAAAACCACAAAATGTCCAAAAACAAATCCCTCAAAACCTCTTAACTAACCAAATTAGTGTCATAATCTCTAAAACGACTATTTAATAACCCCAAAATATCTAAAATCACCAAAATACCCTTGAACCGGGTAGAATAAGTAGTTAAGTCTTGATACCTCGTAAATGACCAAAGTGCGTCAAATATCTAAAATGATTAAAAAATACACATTGACACTGTTAAAATGTGCAAAATCCCCTAAATTCCTCTAAACAGTGTAAACAACTTGAAACCGACCAAAGTACCCCAAAAATCCAAAATATTTAGGGTATTTTGGCTCTCTTGAGGGTTATTTTGATCATTTTCAGAAATTTCGATGGTATTTCACTTATTTTGGAGGTTTTGACGAAGTTTTGGTCATTTTTTAAGTTTTTGGAGGTATTGTGGTCGTTTAGGGGTGTTTTGGTCATTTTCTGGGGTTTTGAGATATTTTGGGCATTCGTGGAGCATTTTATTCGTTTTGGCAGTTTTTAGGAGGCCATTTTAGATATTTTGCTGTATTTATAGGTTCTTTGATATTTTGGTAATTCTCATGGGTAAAATAATTTTTTTTTCTAACAAAAACATACCCTTGAAATCGCTATAATGGCCATTATACTCCCAAAATCACCAAAATACACTCAGAACCACAAAATGTCCAAAAAAAAAAAAATCCCCCCTAACCTCTTAATTGATCAAAATAGCCTAAAAATCTCTAAAACAACTAAAATAATCCAAAAATATAAAAAATGACCAAAATACCCCTAAAACGGCTGGAATGAGCAGTCAAGTTTTGAAACGTCGTAAATCACCTAAGTGCGCCAAATATCTAAAATGATTAAAAAATACACATCGACACTGTTAATATGTGCAAAATCCCTTAAAATACTCTAGACAGTGCAAAACAACTTGAAACCGACCAAAGTGCCCCAAACATCTGAAAAATTGAGGGTATTTTGGCTTCGTTTTGGGTTATTTTGATCATTTTCAGAGGTTTTGATGGTATTTTTCTAATTTTGGAGGTTTTGACGGAGTTTTGGTCATTTAAAAAGTTTTTTGGGGCATTGTGGTCATTTTCTACAGTTTTGAGATATTTTAGGCATTCATGGAACATTTTATTCATTTTTGTAGTTATAAAGGGGTCATTTTAGATATTTTGCTGTATTTATAGGTTTTTTGATATTTTGGTAACTCTCACGGATATAATAATATCTTTTTTGACAAAAACATACTCTTGAAATCACCAAAATGGCCATTACACTCTCAAAATCACAAAAGTACCCTTAAAACCGCAAAATGTCCAAAACAAAACCCCTCAAACCTGTTAATTGACCAAAATAGCCTGAAGATTTCTAAAACGACTAAAATAACCCCAAAATATAAAAAATGACCAAAATACCCCTAAAACGGCTAGAATGAGCAGTTAAATCTCAATACCTCATGAATGAACAAAATGCCCCAAACATCTAAAAGGATTAAAAAATACCTTTTGACATTGCTGAGATGAGTAAAATGCCCAAAAATCCTCTCAAATGAGCAAAACAACTTGAACCGGTCCAAAATACCATTGAAATCTAAAAAATAGAATGTATTTTGGCTTTGTTTGGGGGTATTTTGTTCATTTTTAGAGGTTTCGAAGGTATTTTGCATATTTTTATGGTTTTTTGAATGTGCTCTAGTCATTTTTATAAAATCCTCTAGACTGTGCAAACCAACTTGAAACCGATCAAAGTACCCCAAAAATTTGAAAAATTGCGGGTATTTTGGCTTAGTTTAGCGTTATTTTGATCATTTTCAGAGGTTCCAATGGTATTTTGCTTAGTTTGGAGATTTCAACGGTGTTTTGGTTATTTTAAAAGTTTTCGAGAGAATTGTGGTCGTTTTTGGGGCGTTTTGTCAATTTCAAGGGCTTTGGGATATTTTCGTGCATTCGTAGTGCAATTTATTCATTTTGGCAGTTTTAAAGGGGTCACTTTAGATGTTTTGCTGTATTTATAGGTTTTTTGATATTTTGGTAATTCATACGGGTAAAATAATTTCTTTTTTGACAAAAACATAACCCTGAAATCACTATAATGGCCATTATAATCCGAAAATCACCAAAATACCCTCTAAACCACCAAATGTCCGAAAAAAGCAATGCAAACCTCTTAATTGACCAAAATATACTAAAAATCTCTAAATCGACTAAAATAATCCCAAAACATCAAAAAAGACCAAAATACCCATAAAATGGCAAGAATGAGCAGTCAAATCTCAATACCTCATGAATGACCAAAATGCCCAAAACATCTAAAAAGACTAAAAAAATATCCCTCGACATTGCTGAAATGAGCAAAACATCCTAAAATCTTTTAAAATGAGCAAAACAACTTGAACCGGACTAGAATATCGCTGAAATCTTAAAAATCGAATGTATTTTTGCTTAGTTTGAGGGTATTTTAGTCATTTTCAAAAGTTTCGAACGGATTTTGCTTATTTTTAAGGTTTCGAAGGTGTTTTGGTTATTTTAAAAGTTTTAAGCAGTATTATGGTTGTTTTGGGCGCGTTTTGGTTATTTTATAGGGTTTTGGGTATTCTTGACATTCGTGGTGCATTTTTGTTATTTCTTGCAGTTCCCAAGGGTTATTTTAGACGTTTTGGTGTATTTAAAGGTTTTCTGATGTTTTGAAAATTCACACAAGTGAGACAATTTTTTTTGTTAAAAACAATATCCTTACTAGAATCGCAAATATACACACAAAATCACCAAAATACCCCTAAAACAACAAATTTTCCAAAAAAATCATGGGAAACCTCTTAACTGAACAAAATAGAGCCAATCTCTAAAACGACTATTTAATAATCCCAAAACTTTTAAAATCGCCAAAATACCCCTGAACCGGTTAGAATAAGTAGTCAAGTCTCGAAACATGGTAAATGATCAAAGTGCACCAAACACCTAAAATGATTAAAAAATACGCATCGACACTGTTAAAATCTACAAAATTCCCTAAAATCATTTAGACTGGGCAAAACAACTTGAAACCGACCAAAGTACCCCAAAATTTTGAAAAATTGAGGGTATTTTGGCTTCGTTTTGGGTTATTTTGATCATTTTGAGAGGTCTCGATGGTATTTTGCTTATTTTGGAGGTTTTGACGGAGTTTTGGTCATTTTAAAAGTTTTCGGGGGTATTGTGGTTGTTTTGCGGACGGTTTGGTCATTTTGTAGGATTTTGAGATATTTTGGGCATTCGTGGAGCATTTTACTCATATTGGCTATTTTAAGGGATTCATTTTAGATGTTTTGCTGTTTTTATAGGTTTTTTTTTGATATTTTGGTAATTTTCACGGGTAAAATAATATTTTTTTTGACAAATATATACCCTTGAAATCACTATAATGGCCATTATTCTTCCGAAATCACCAAAATATCCTCAAAACTGTAAAATGACAAAAAAAAACTGATATGAACTCCACCAACAATTGTGATGAAACCTGTTTAACATTAATGGTTTGGAACCCCAAGATCGTGTAGACAAGATTTGTTGAGCCTTGACCTATCACCTAGCCAGATGAAAGACCAAGACTACGATGGATTGAAATACCACACCAAGAATTCCTAAGAAACTCTCAAGAATTAAGGTTATAAGTTTGGTTGTTTGAACGCCACAAGATTAACTTGATAAGTTCAAGAGTTCTTTTAAGAACCAAAAGGAACACAAGACCTCACTAGGAGAATAATTTTCTGAAAACCAAAAATTGAATTTAAAATTCATACTACCCATCTATTTACCTGGAACAACACTTGAAGAATAGGCAAAGTCATAATTGCTGCATTAGAAAAGCACAAAAATTAACCTAAACAAGTTCCCACGTTTTTTTGGATTCCTAGACTTATAAAGGCAGACAAACATAGCTAAATGACTAGATTTAATGTATTTTAACACCCTTTTTTGGTTCGACTATGCTGGGCATTACTTTGATGACATGGACTAAGCCTTGATTGTTATTTGAGCTCATCTTGGTCTTTTTAGAATCAGCCCAACTCTCTTGGACTAGCCCATTTAGTACTTCCTTGAAACGTTTAGCTCTAAGTCTTGTAATTGGGCCACTAGGAAGTGACAAAGGGTCATGTGCAAATTCAACTCCATTTTTACGTGTATGATCAGCATGACCAACTCCTTGATTTGCATCAAAAACCCTCCAAACCACTTAATTGACCAAAAAAGCCTAAAAATCTCTAAAACGGCTAAAATAACCCAAAACATCACAAATGACCAAAATTCCCCTAGAACGGCTAGAATGAGTAGTTCGATCTCAATACCTCATGAATGACCAAAAAGCCACAAATGTCTAAAAGGATTAAAAAATACTCTTCGACATTGCTGAAATGAGCAAAATGCCCTAAAATCCTCTCAAATAAGCAAAATACCCTTGTGGTTGATTTGGGGGCGCTTTCGTAACTTTATAGGGTTATGGGTATTCTGGACATTCGTGGAGCATTTTAGTTATTTTTGCAGTTCTTAGGAGTCATTTTAGATGTTTTGGTGTATTTAAAGGTTTTCTTATGTTTTGAAAATTCTCACTGGTAAAATAATTATTTTTTGACAAAAACAAACCCTTGAAATCACTATAATGGCCATTGTAATCCAAAAATTACCAAAATACCCTCAAAACCACAAAATGTCCAAAAAAAACCCCTCAGAACTCTTAATTGACCAAAATATCCTAAAAATCTCTAAAACGACTAAAATAATCCTAAAACATCAAAAAAGACCAAAATACCTATAAAATGGCAAGAATGAGCAGTCAAATCTCAATACCTCATGAATGACCAAAATGTCCAAAACATCTAAAAAGATTAAAAAATATCCCTCGACATTGCTGAAATGAGCAAAACGCCCTAAAATCTTTTAAAATGAGCAAAACAACTTGAACCAGACCAGAATACCGCTGAAATCTTAAAAATTGAATGTATTTTTGCTTAGTTTGAGGGTATTTTTGTCACTTTTAGAGGTTTTGAAGGGATTTTACTTATTTTTAAGGTTTCGAAGGTGTTTTGGTCATTTTAAACGTTTTAAGCAGTACTATGGTTGTTTTGGGCGCGTTTTGGTTATTTTATAGGGTTTTGGGTATTCTTGACACTCGTGGTACATTTTTTGTTATTTTTTGCAGTTCTAGGGGTTATTTTAGATGTTTTGGTGTATTTAAAGGTTTTCTGATGTTTTGAAAATTCACACAAGTAAAATAATTTTTTTTGATAAAAACAATATCCTCACTAGAACTGCAAATACACACACAAAATCTCTAAAACATCCCAAAAACCACAAAATTTCCAAAAAAAATCCCTCGAAACCTATTAACTGACCAAAATAGTGTCATAATCTCAAAAATGACTAGTCAATAACCCCGAAACTTCTAAAATCACCAAAATACCCCTGAACCGATTAGAATAACCAGTCAAGTCTCCATACCTCGTAAATGACCAAAGTTTTCCAAACATCTAAAATGATTAAAAAATACACATTGACACTGTTAAAATGGGCAAAATCCCTTAAAATCTGCTAGACTGTGCAAAACAACTTGAAACGGACCAAAGTACCACAAAAATCTCAAAAGTTGAGCGTATTTTCGCATAGTTTAGGATTATTTTGACAATTTTAAGAGCTTTCGATGGTATTTTGCTTATTTTAGAGGTTTCAACAATGTTTTGGCCATGTTAAAAGTTTTAGGAGTATTGTGGTCGTTTTGGGGGCATTTCGATCATTTTTTGGGATTTTGGAATATTTTTGAGCATTAGTGGAGACTTTTATTTTATGGGAGTCGCTTTAGTTTTTTTGGTGTATTTATAAATTTTTTGAGATTTTGGTAATCCTCACGAGTAAAATAATTTTTTTTGGACAAAATTATACCCCTCATATCACTATAATGGCCATTATACTCCAAAAATCCCAAAAATACCCTCAAAACAACAAAATGCCCAAACCCCCCACCCCCCCGTTAATTGACCAAAATTGCCCTAAAATCTCTAAAACGACTAAAGTAACCTAAAAACTTCAACAATGACCAAAATACCCCTAAAATGACTACAATGAGCAGTCAAATGTCAATACCTCATGAATGACCAAAATGCCCCAAACATCTAAAAGGATTAAAAAAAAATACCCCTTGACATTGCTGAAAAGAGCAAAATGTCCTAAAATCCTATAAAATGAGCAAAAATACTTGAAGTAAACCAAAATACTGCTGAAATCTAAAAAATCGAATGTATTTTGGCCTAGTTTGGGGGTATTTTGGTCATTTTAATAGGTTTCGAAGGTACTTTGCTAAAAGGTTTCAAAGGTGTTTTGCTCATTTTAAAAGTTTTCAGGGGTATTGTGGTTGTTTTAGAGGACATTTGGTAGTTTTATAGAGTTTTGGGTATTCTGGACATTTGTGGTGCGTTTTAGTTATTCTTTGCAGTTCTTTGGGGTCATTTTAGATGTTTGGGTGTATTTAAAGGTTTTCTGATGTTTTGAAAATTCTCACAAGTAAAATAATTTTTGTTGATAAAAGCAACACCCTAGAAATCACTAGAACGGCAAATATACACACAAAATCACCAAAACAACCCTAAAACCACAAATGTCCAAAAAAAAAAACCCTCGAAACCTCTTAATTGACCAAAAATAGTGTCATACTCTCTAAAACGGCTATTTAATAATCCTAAAACTTCTAAAATCACCAAAATACCCTTGAACTGGTTAAAATAAGCAGTTAAGTCTTGATACCTCGTAAATAGCCAAAGTGCACCAAACATCTAAAATGATTAAAAAATACACATCGACACTATTAAAATGTGCAAAATATCCTAAAATCCTCTAGAATGCGCAAAACAACTTGAAACCGAACAAAGTATCCCAAAATTTTCAAAAATTGAGGGTATTTTGGCTTTGATTAGGGTTATATTGATCATTTTCAGAGGTTTTGAAGGTATTTTGCTTATTTTGGAGGTTTCGACGGAGTTTTGGTCATTCTAAAAGTTTTCGAGGGTATCGTGGTTGTTTTGGGGATGTTTTGGTCATTTTGTAGGGTTTTGAGATATTTAGGGCATTCGTAGAGCATTTTACTCATTTTGGCTTTTTAAGGGATTCATTTTAGATGTTTTGCTGTATTTATAGGTTTTTTGATATTTTGGTAATTTTCACGGGTAAAATAAATTTTTTTTTTACAAAAACATACCCTTGAAATTACTATAATGGCCATTAAAATAAGTAGTCAAGTCTTGATACCTCGTAAATGACCAAAGTGCGATAAACATCTAAAATGATTAAAACATACACATTGACACTGTTAAAATGTGTAAAATCCCCTAAAATACTCTAGACTGCGCAAAACAACTTGAAACCGACCAAAGTACCCCAAAATTTTGAAAATTTGAGGGTATTTTGGCTTCGATTAGGGTTATATTGATCATTTTCAGAGGTTTCGAAGGTATTTTGCTTATTTTAGAGGTTTCGATGGAGTTTTGGTCATTTTAAAAGTTTTCGGGGGTATCGTGGTTGTTTTGGGGATGTTTTGGTCATTTTGTAGGGTTTTGAGATATTTAGGGCATTCGTGAAGCATTTTACTCATTTTGGCTTTTTAAGGGATTCATTTTAGATGTTTTGCTGTATTTATAGGTTTTTTGATATTTTGGTAATTTTCACGAGTAAAATAAATTTTTTTTGACAAAAACATACCCTTGAAATCATTATAATGGCCATTAAAATAAGTAGTCAAGTCTTGATACCTCGTAAAGGATCAAAGTGCGATAAACATCTAAAATGATTAAAACATACACATCGACACTGTTAAAATGTGCAAAATCCTCTAAAATACTCTAGATTGCGCAAACCAACTTGAAACCGACCAAAGTACCCCAAAATTTTGAAAATTTGAGGGTATTTTGGCTTCATTTAGGTTTATTTTGATCATTTTTAGAGGTTTCGATGGTATTTTTCTTATTTTGGTGGTTTTGACGGAGTTTTGGTCACTTTAAAAGTTTTCGGGGGTATCGTGGTTGTTTTTGGGACGTTTTGGTCATTTTGTAGGGTTTTGAGATATTTAGGGCATTCGTGGAGCATTTTACTCATTTTGGCTAATTTAAGGGATCCATTTTAGATGTTTTGTTGTATTTATAGGTTTTTTGAAATTTTGGTAATTTTCACGGTTATAAGTTTGGTTGTTTGAACGCCACTAGGTTAACTTGATAATTTCAAGAGTTCTTTTAAGAACAAAGAGGAACACAAGACCTCACCATGAGAATAATTTTTTAAAAACCAAAAACCGAATTTAAAATTCGTACTACCCATCTATATACTTGGAACAACCTTCCAAGAATAGGAAAAGTCATAATTACAGCTTTAAAAACAGCACAAAAATAAACCTAAACAAGTTCCCACGTTTTTTTAGATTCTTGGACTTATAAAGGCAGTCAAACATAGCTAAATGACTAGATTTAATGTATCTTAACACCCTTTAATGGTCAGACCATGCTGGGTATTACTTTGATGACATGGACTAAGCCTTGATTATTATTTGAGCCCATCTTGGTCTTTTTAGAATCAGCCCAACTCTCTCGGACTAGCCCATTTAGTGCTTCCTTGAAACGTTTAGCTCCAAGTCTTGTAATTGGGCCACTAGGAAATGACAAAGGGTCATGTGCAAATTCAACTCCATTTCCACGTGTATGATCGGCATGACCAGCTCCTTGATTTGCATCAAAAACCCCCCAAACCTCTTAATTGACTAAAAAAACCTAAAAATCTTAAAACGACTAAAATAACCCCAAAACATCACAAATGACCAAAATTCCACTAAAACGTCTATAATGAGCAGTTAGATCTCAATACCTCATGAATGACCAAAATGCCACAAATATCTAAAAGGATTAAAAAATACCCCTCGGCATTGCTGAAATAAGCAAAATGCCCTAAAATCCTCTCAAATAAGCAATACAACATGAAACATATTAAAATACCGCTGAAATCTAAAAAATCGAATGTGTTTTGACCTAGTTTGGGGGTATCTTTTTCATTTTTAGAGATTTTGAATGTATTTTGCCTATTTTAAAGGTTCCAAAGGTGTTTTGATCATTTTGAAAGTTTTCGGGGGCATTGTGGTTGTTTTGGACGCCATTTGGTAATTTTATAGAGTTTTGAGTATTCTGGACATTTGTGGTGCGTTTTGTTATTTTTGCAGTTCTTAGGGGCCATTTTAGATGTTTCGGTGTATTTAAAGGTTTTCTGATATTTTGAAAATTCTCACAAGTAAAATAATTTTTTTTTAATAAAAATAACACCCTAGAAATCACTAAAACGGCAAATATACACACAAAATCACCAAAATAACCCTAAAACCATAAAATGTCCAACAAAAAATATCTCGAAATCTCCTAATTGACGAAAATAGTGTCATACTCTCTAAGACGGCTATTTAATAACCTTAAAACTTCTAAAATCACAAAAATACCATTGAACTGGTTAAAATAAGAAGTCAAGTTTTGATATCTCGTAAATAACCGAAGTGCGCCAAACATCTACAATGATTAAAAAGTACACATTGACATTGTTAAAGTGTGCAAAATCTCCTAAAATTCTCTAGACTGCGCTAAACAACTTGAAACCAACCAAAATACCCCAAAATATTGGAAAATTGAGGGTATTTTGGCTTCGTTTCGGGTTATTTTGATCATTTTCAGAGGTTTCGATGTTATTTTGCTTATTTTGGTCGTTTCGACAGAGTTTTGGTTATTTTAAAAGTTTTGGGGGGTATCGTGGTTGTTTTAGGGACGTTTTGGTCATTTTGTAGGGTTTTGCGATATTTTGGGTATTCGTGGAGCATTTTACTCATTTTGGCTATTTTAAGGGATTCATTTTAGATGTTTTCATGTATTTATAGGTTTTTTGATATTTTGGAAATTTTCACGGGAAAAATAATATTTCTTTTGACAAAAACATACCCTTGAAATCACTATAACGGCCATTATACTTTCGAAATCACGAAAATACCCTCAAAACCCCAAAATGTCATTAAAAAAAAAAACCTGATATGAACTCCACCAACAATTGTGATGAAACCTGATAACAAGGACGATTTGGAACCCCAAGATCGTGTAGACAAGATTTATTGAGCCGTGACCCATCGCCTAACCAGATGAAAAACCTAGACTACGATGGATTGAAATGCCACACGAAGAATTCCTATGAAACTCCTAAGAATCAAGGTTATAAGTTTAGTTGTTTGAACGCCACAAGATTAACTTGATAAGTTCAAAAGTTCTTTTAAGAACCTAGAGGAACACAAGACCTCACCAGAAGAATTATTTTCTGAAAACCAAAAACAGAATATAAAATTCGTACTACCCATCAATATACTTCGAACAACCCTCCAAGAATAGGCAAAGTCATAATTACAGCATTAAAAACAGCACAAAACTAAACCTAAACAGGTTCCCACGTTGTTTTGGATTCTTGGACTTATAAAGGCAGTCAAACATAGCTAAATGACTAGATTTAATGTTTTTTAACACCCTTTAATGGTCAAACCATGTTGGGTATTAGTTTGATGATATGGACTTAGCTTTGATTATTATTTGAGCCCATTTTGGTCTTTTTAGAATATGCCCAACTCTCTTGGACTAGTCTATTTAGTGCTTCCTTAAAACGTTTGGCTCTAAGTCTTGTAATTGTGCCACTAGGAAGTGACAAAGGGTCATGTGCAAATTCAACTCCATTTCTAAGTTTATGATAAGCATGACCAGCTCCTTGGTTTGCATAAAAAACCCCCCAAACCTCTTAATGGATCAAAAAGGCCTAAAAATCTCTAAAACAACTAAAATAACCCCAAAACATCACAAACAACCAAAATTCCCCCAGAATGGCTAGAATGAGTAGTCAGATCTCAATACCTCATGATTGACCAAAAAGCCACAAATATCTAAAAGGATTAAAAAAATACCCCTGGGCATTGTTGAAATGAGCAAAATGCACTAAAATCCTCTCAAATAAGGAAAACAACTTGAAACATACGAAAATACCGCCAAAATCTAAAAAATCGAATGTGTTTTGATCAAGTTTGGGGGTATCTTTTTCATTTTTAGAGATTTTGAAGGTATTTTGCTTATTTTTAAGGTTTCAAAGGTATTTTGATCGTTTTAATAGTTCTCAGGGGTATTGTATTTGTTTTGAAGGACGTGGTAATTTTATAATGTTTTGGGTGTTCTGGACATTTGTGGTGCATTTTAGTCATTTTTGCAGTTCTTAAAGGTGATTTTAGATGTTTTGGTGTATTTAAAGGTTTTCGGATATTTTGAAAATTCTCACAGGTAAAATAATTTTTTTTTGATAGTGTTATACTCTCTCTAAAATGACTATTTAATAACCCTAAAACTTCTAAAATCTCCAAAATACCCTTGAACTGATTAAAATAAGCTTTCAAGTCTAGATACCTCGTAAATGACCAAAGTGCGCCAAACATCTAAAATGATTAAAAAATACACATCGACACAGTTAAAATGTGCAAAATCCCCTAAAATCCTTTAGACTGGGCAAAACAACTTGAAACGGACCAAAGTACCCCAAACTTTTGAAAAATTGAGGGTACTTTGGCTTCGTTTATGGTTATTTTGATCATTTTCGGAGATTTCGTGGAGCATTTTACTCGTTTTGGTTATTTTAAGGGATTCATTTTAGATGTTTTGCTGTATCTATAGGCTTTTTTGATATTTTGGTAATTTTCAAAGGAAAAATAATATATTTTTTTGGTAAAAACATACCCTTGAAATCACTATAATGGCCACCATTCTCCCGAAATCACCAAAATACCCTCAAAACAGCAACATGTGAAAAAAAAAAAAACTAATATGAACTCCACCAACAATTGTGACGAAACCCGATAACATTGATGGTTTGGAATCCCAAGATCGTGTAGACAAGGTTTGTTGAGCCCTGACCCATCACCTAACCAGTTGAAACACCAAGACTACGATGGATTGAAATCCCACACCAAGAATTCCTAAGAAACTCTCAAGAGGTTATAAGTTTGGTTGTTTGAACGCCACAAGATTAAGTTGATAAGTTCAAGAGTTCTTTTAAGAACCTAGAGGAACACAAGACCTCACCAGGAGAATAATTTTTTGAAAACCAAAAACTGAATTTAAAATTCGTGCTACCCATCTATATATTTCGAACAACCCTCCAAGAATAGGCAAAGTCATAATTACAGCGTTAAAAACAGCACAAAACTAAACCTAAACAAGTTCCCACATTTTTTTGGATTCTTGGACTGATAAAGGCAGTCAAACATAGCTAAATGACTAGATTTAATATTTTTTTAAAACCCTTTAATGGTCAAACCATGCTGGGTATTACTTTGATGACATGGACTAAGCCTTGATTATTATTTGAGCCCATCTTGGTCTTTTCAGAATCAGCCCAACTCTCTTGGACTAGCCCATTTAGTGCCTCCTTGAAACGTTTGGCTTTAAGTTTTGTAATTAGGCTACTAGGAAGTGACAAAGGGTCATGTGCAAATTCAACTCCATTTCGACATGTATATAAGCATGACCAGCTCCTTGATTTGCATAAAAAACCCCCCCAAACCTCTTAATTGACCAAAAAGACCTAAAAATCTCTAAAACGACTTAAATAACCCCAAAACATCACAAACGACCAAAATTCCCCTAGAACGGCTAGAATGAGCAGTCAGATCTCAATACCTCATGAATGACCAAAAAGCCACAAATATCTAAAAGGATTAAAAAAATACCCCTCGGAATCGTTGAAATGAGCAAAATGCCCTAAAATCCTCTTAAATAAGCAAAACAACTTGAAACATACGAAAATACCGCCGAAATCTAAAAAATCGAATATGTTTTGGCCTAGTTTGGGGGTATCTTTTTCCTTCTTACAGATTTTGAAGGTATTTTTCTTATTTTTAAGGTTTCAAAGGTGTTTTGATCGTTTTAATAGTTTTCGGGGGTATTGTGGTTGTTTTCGAGGACATGTGGTAATTTTATAGTATTTTCGGTGTTCTGGACATTTGTGGTGCGTTTTAGTTATTTTTGCAGTTCTAAGGGGTCATTTTAGATGTTTTGGTGTATTTAAAGGTTTTCTGATGTTTTGAAAATTCTCACAGGTAAAATAATTTTTTTTTGATAAAAACAACACCCTAGAAATCAGTAGAACAGCAAATATACACACAAAATCACCAAAACACCCCTAAAACCACAAAATGTCCAAAAAAAATCCCTCGAAACCTCTTAATTGACCAAAATAGTGTTATACTCTCTCTAAAACGACTATTTAATAACCCTAAAACTTCTAAAATCACCAAAATACCCTTGATACCTCGTAAATGACCAAAGTGCGCCAAACATCTAAAATGATTATAAAATACACATCGACTCTGTTAAAAATGTGCAAAATCCCCTAAAATCCTCTAGACTGGGCAAAACAACTTGAAACGGACCAAAGTACCCCAAACTTTTGAAAAATTGAGGGTATTTTGGCTTCATTTAGGGTTATTTTGATCATTTTCGGAGGTTTCGATGGTATTTTGCTTATTTTGGAGGTTTCGACGGAGTTTTGGTCATTTTAAAAGTGTTGGGGGGTATCGTGGTTGTTTTGGGGACGTTTTGGTCATTTTGTAGGGTTTTGAGATATTTTGGGCATTCGTGGAGCATTTTAATCGTTTTGGCTATTTTAAGGGATTCATTTTAGATGTTTTGCTGTATCTATAGGCTTTTTTGATATTTCGGTAATTTTCAAGGGTAAAATAATATATTTTTTTGACAAAAACATACCATTGAAATCACTATAATGGCCATTATTCTCCCGAAATCACCAAAATACCCTGAAAACCGCAAGATGTCAAAAAAAAAAGAAAAACTGATATGAACTCGACCAACAATTGTGATAAAGCCCAATAACATTGATGGTTTCGAATCCCAAGATCGTGTAGACAAGATTTGTTGAGCCTTGACCTTTCACCTAACCATATGAAACACCAAGACTACAATGGATTGAAATCCCATACCAAGAATTCCTAAGAAACTCTCAAGAATCAAGGCTATAAGTTTGGTTGTTTGAACGCCACAAGGTTAACTTGATAACATCAAGAGTTCTTTTAAGAACCTAGAGGGACACAATACCTCACCAGGAGAATAATTTTCTGAAAACCAAAAACTGAATTCAAAATTCGTACTACCCATTTATATACTTCGAACAACCCTCCAAGAATAGGCAAAGTCATAATTACTGCTTTAAAAACAGCACAAAACTAAACCTAAACAAAAACCCACATTTTCTTGGATTCTTGAACTTATAAAGGCAGTCAAACATAGCTAAATGACTAGATTTAGGGTCCGTTTAGATTGGGTGAAAACTGAAACTGAAAACTGAAAAATACTGTACAAAATAATTTTTTAATATGAAAATAATATTGTGGATCCCTTTTTTAATAAAAAAGTTGCTGAAAAGTGAAATTTGTGGGTTCATGAACAGTGCACTGTATACACTGTGCACAAAAAAGTCAAACATTTCGGCTCAAAAAAATAATAAAAAAATAAAAAAATTTGGGATACGCACACTTAATGTATTTTAACACCCTTTATTGGTCAAACCATGCTGGGTATTACTTTGATGACATGGACTAAGCCTTGATTATTATTTGGGCCCATCCTGGTCTATTCAGAATCAGCCCAACTCTCATGGACTAGCCCATTTAGTGCTTCCTTGAAACATTTGGCTCTAAGTCCTGTAATTGGGCCACTAGGAAGTGACAAAGGGTCGTGTTCAAATTTAACTCCATTTCCACGTGTATGATCAGCATGACCAGCTCCTTGATTTGCATAAAAAAACCCCCCAAACCTCTTAATTGACCAAAAAGGCTTAAAAATCTCTAAAACGGCCAAAATAACCCCAAAACATCAAAACGACCAAAATTCCCCTAGAACGGCTGGAATGAGCAGTCAGATCTCAATACCTCATGAATGACCAAAAAAGCCACAAATATCTAAGAGGATTAAAAAAATACCCCTTGGCATCGTTGAAATGAGCAAAATGCCCTAAAATCCTCTCAAATAAGCAAAACAACTTGAAACATACGAAAATACCGCCGAAATCTAAAAAATCGAATCTGTTTTGGCCTAGTTTGGGGGTATCTTTTTCCTTCTTACAGATTTTGAAGGGATTTTGCTTATTTTTAAGGTTTCAAAGTTGTTTTGATCATTTTAATAGTTTTCGGGGGTATTGTGGTTGTTTTTGAGGACAAGTGGTAATTTTATAGTATTTTCGGTGTTCTGGACATTTGTGGTGCGTTTTGGTTATTTTTGCAGTTCTAAGGGGTCATTTTAGATGTTTTGGTGTATTTAAAAGTTTTCTGATGTTTTGAAAATTCTCACAGGTAAAATAATTTTTTTTTGATAAAAACAACACCCTAGAAATCAGTAGAACGGCAAATATACTCACAAAATCACCAAAACACCCCTAAAACCACAAAATGTCCAAAAAAAATCCCTTGAAACCTCTTAATTGACCAAAATAGTGTCATACTATCTCTAAGACGACTATTTAATAACCCTAAAACTTCTAAAATCACGAAAATACCCTTGAACTAGTTAAAATAAGCGGTCAAGTCTAGATACCTCATAAATGACCAAAGTGCGCCAAACATCTAAAATGATTAGAAAATACGCATCGACTCTGTTAAAATGTGCAAAATCCCCTAAAATCCTCTAGACTGGGCAAAACAACTTAAAACGGATCAAAGTACCCCAAACTTTTGAAAAATTGAGGGCATTTTGGCTTCGTTTAGGGTTATTTTGATCATTTTCGGAGGTTTCGATGGTATTTTGCTTATTTTGGAGGTTTCGACGGAGTTTTGGTCATTTTAAAAGTGTTGGGGGGTATCGTGGTTGTTTTGGGGACGTTTTGGTCATTTTGTAGGGTTTTGAGATATTTTGGGCATTCGTGGAGCATTTTACTCGTTTTGGCTATTTTAAGGGATTCATTTTAGATGTTTTGCTGTATCTATAGGCTTTTTTGATATTTCGGTAATTTTCATGGGTAAAATAATATATTTTTTTGACAAAAACATACCCTTGAAGTCACTATAATGGCCATTATTCTCCCGAAATCACCAAAATACCCGGAAAACACCAAGATGTCAAAAAAAAAAAACTGATATGAACTCCACCAACAATTGTGATGATAACATTGATGGTTTGGAATCCCAAGATCGTGTAGACAAGATTTGTTGAGCCTTGACCCTTCACCTAACCATATGAAACACCAAGACTACGATGGATTGAAATCCCACACCAAGAATTCCTAAGAAACTCTCTAGAATCAAGGCTATAAGTTTGGTTGTTTGAACGCCACAAGGTTAACTTGATAACATCAAGAGTTCTTTTAAGAACCCAGAGGAACACAATACCTCACCAGGAGAATAATTTTCTGAAAACCAAAAATTGAATTCAAAATTCGTACTACCCATCTATATACTTCAAACAACCCTCCAAGAATAGGCAAAGTCATAATTACAGCTTTAGAAACAGCACAAAACTAAACCTAAACAAGTTCCCACGTTTTTTTGGATTCTTGGACTGATAAAGGCAGTCAAACGTAGCTAAATGACTAGATTTAATGTTTTTTAACACCCTTTAATGGTCAAACCATGCTGGGTATTACTTTGATGACATGGACTAAGCCTTGATTATTATTTGAGCCCATCTTGGTCTTTTCAGAATCAGCCCAACTCTCTTGGACTAGCCCATTTAGTGTTTCCGTGAAACGTTTGGTTCTAAGTCTTGTAATTAGGCCACTAGGAAGTGACAAAGGGTCATGTGCAAATTCAACTCCTTTTCGACAGGTATGATAAGCATGATCAGCTCCTTGATTTGCATAAAAAACCCCCCAAACCTCTTAATTGACCACAAAGGCCTAAAAATCTCTAAAACGACGAAAATAGCCCCAAAACATCACAAACGACCAAAATTTCCCTAGAACAGCTAGAATGAGCAGTCAGATCTCAATACCTCATGAATGACCAAAAAGCCACAAATATCTAAAAGGATTAAAAAAATACCCCTCGGCATTGTTGAAATGAGCAAAATGCACTAAAATCCTCTCAAATAGGCAAAACAACTTGAAACATATGAAAATACCGCCGAAATCTGAAAAATCGATTGTGTTTTGGCCAAGTTTGGGGGTATCTTTTTCATTTTTAGAGATTTTGAAGGTATTTTGCATATTTTTAAGGTTTCAAAGGTGTTTTGATCGTTTTAATAGTTTTCTGGGGTATTGTGGTTGTTTTCAAGGACATGTGGTAATTTTATAGTGTTTTGGGTGTTCTGGACATTTGTGGTGCGTTTTAGTTATTTTTGCAGTTCTTAAGGGTCATTTTAGATGTTTTGGTGTATTTAAAGGTTTTCTGATGTTTTGAAAATTCTCACGAGTAAAATAATTTTTTTTTGATAAAAACAACCCTAGAAATCACTAGAACGGCAAATATATACACAAAATCACCAAAACACCCCAAAAACCACAAAATGTCCAAAAAAAATCCCTCGAAACCTCTTAATTGACCAAAATAGTGGCATACTCTCTCTGAAACGACTATTTAATAACCCTAAAACTTCTAAAATCATGAAAATACCCTTGAACTGGTTAAAATAAGCGGTCAAGTCTAGATACCTCGTAAATGACCAAAGTGCACCAAACATCTAAAATGATTAGAAAATACAAATCGACACTGTTGAAATGTTCAAAATCCCCTAAAATCCTCTAAACTGGGCAAAACAACTTGAAACGGACCAAAGTACCCTAAACTTTTGAAAAATTGAGGGTATTTTGGCTTCGTTTAGGGTTATTTTGATCATTTTCGGAGGTTTCGATGGTATTTTGCTTATTTTGGAGGTTTCGATGGAGTTTTGGTCATTTTAAAAGTGTTGGGGGGTATCGTGGTTGTTTTGGGGACGTTTTGGTCATTTTGTAGGGTTTTGAGATATTTTGGGCATTCGTGGAGCATTTTACTCGTTTTGGCTATTTTAAGGGGTTCATTTTAGATGTTTTGCTGTATCTATAGGCTTTTTTGATATTTCAGTAATTTTCATGGGTAAAATAATATATTTTTTTGACAAAAACATGCCCTTGAAGTCACTATAATGGCCATTATTCTCCCGAAATCACCAAAATTCCCTGAAAACCGCAAGATGTCAAAAAAAAAAAAAAAAAACTGATATGAACTCCACCAAAAATTGTGATAAAGCCCAATAACATTGATGGTTTAGAACCCCAAGATCGTGTAGACAAGATTTGTTGAGCCTTGACCCATCACCTAACCAGATGAAACACCAAAACTACGATGGATTGAAATCTCACACCAAGAATTCGTAAGAAACTCTCAAGAATCAAGGCTATAAGTTTGGTCGTTTGAACACCACAAGATTAACTTGACAATTTCAAGAGTTCTTTTAATAAC
Organism: Castanopsis chinensis; assembly: GCA_032878915.1. NCBI lineage: Eukaryota > Viridiplantae > Streptophyta > Magnoliopsida > Fagales > Fagaceae > Castanopsis > Castanopsis chinensis. The sequence continues at coordinate 3,424,208 of JAVQMG010000075.1, read as the reverse complement.
CAAGAGGAACACAGGACCTCACCAGGAGAATAATTTTCTGAAAACCGAAAACTGAATTTAAAATTCGTACTACCCATCTATATACTTTGAACAACCCTCTAAGAATAGGCAAAGTCATAATTACAGCTTTACAAACAGCACAAAAATAAACCTAAACAAGTTCCCACGTTTTTTTGGATTCTTGGACTTATAAAGGCATTCAAACATAACTAAATGACCAGATTTAATGTATTTTAACACTCTTTAATGGTCAAACCATGCTGGGTATTACTTTGATGACATGGACTAAGCCTTGATTATAATTTGAGCCCATCTTGGTCTTTTCAGAATGATGAGAACCAACAAACAAATGATGAGAACCAATAAACATTCAAGGATCTATTGCATGTACCAGTTGGGCCTATATCCAAGAATATCAAGGAAGTACTTAATGGGCTGATTCAAGAGATTTGGGCTGATTCTAACGCAAAACATTTCAAACTTGGCCCAAAGGAGGATGAAGGCATAATAAATTTAATCCAAGCTATTGAGGGCTGATCTGGCTTAATTTGGAGTGATTTAGGGCGTGGATTAATGGCTGATTGACTTTCTAGCTCAATATCAGTTAATGGAGTTTTTTTCCTATTCTGGAGCTGCTGTTTCAGACTAAATTTACCTGAATTTAGGGTTTTTATTATTTAGCACTTTTTTTAGGTTTAAGTGGTTTATTTCCTTGTTTTTAGGTGCATTTAATGTTTTTAGGTCAAATCTGATTCCTGATATGGTTAGGTATCAATTAGGAATTATTTTAGAATATATTTTCTTGTCTGTCAAGTTTTATGGAGCCTTTAAATAGGCCCTTAAGTCTGTAAACGTTTTTTTTTATAGATTATTGAATAAAAAATCAGAAAAGCTGAGGCTTTGCTCTTCCTTTGGTTCTTAAAAAAACTGTGAACTTATCAGGGATTCTTCCTTGTGGCGTTCAAACTTTATACCTTCGGTTCGTGATTCATTTATAATCATTGGGTCAAGGTTTGTTACTTATACCTTTGGTTCGCGTTTCACTTATAAACGTTGGGTCAGGGTTCAATAAAAAAATTTGAATTTTAGCATTCCTGGGTAAATATTCCAATATTGTTGTTGGGTCTCAAAGCGTGTTGATTGGGGTTCGCATCATTTGGTATCAGAGCACAGGTTCTAAAATCAGTTTTCTATCTCTTTATTTTCTTGTTTCCTGTTATCATCGTATCTTGCTCCTTTAGTGTTCTTCATTCATCGTTCTTATTTATTTATTTATTTATTTTTGTGCACTAGGTTAAAATTGTGCACCCAGCTCCCAAAAAAAAAAAAAAAAACGTGAAAAAAAAAGTGGAAAAAAAAAATGAAAAGAAAACGTCATCAGAAAAGAAATTAAAAAAAAAAAAATCGTTTGTACTTCCAGTTCTCTCAGACCAAAATTTTGTTTTTCTTTTTTCCTCTTCCTTTGATTTAGTATTTCTGTCATATTTTGTTGTTGGTATTTGTTTAAACATTACAAGTCGAATTCCTTGATCAAGTTTATTAGTTTACTGCAGAACTAAAAAGGAGGAGCTACGAGTGGAAAAAGGCAGAGAGTGTGAGACTAATATCGGGAAAAAGCCATTTTAAGAGTGAAACACGAGTGAGAGTGACATAATTTGAGTGCAAACACGTGAGGGAGTGTTGTGAGAAATTATTTTCTAACAATTTT
>JAVQMG010000075.1:3410000-3415000 GCA_032878915.1 Castanopsis chinensis | reverse complement strand
ATGCTTGGTATTACTTTGATGACATGGACTAAGCCTTGATTATTATTTGAGCCCATCTTGGTCTTTTCAGAATCCGCCCAACTCTCTTGGACTAGCCCATTTAGTGCTTCCTTGAAACGTTTAGCTCTAAGTCTTATAATTGGGCCACTAGGAAGTGACAAAGTGTCGTGTGCAAATTCAACTCCATTTCCACGTGTATGATCAGTGTGACCAGCTCCTTGTTTTGTATCAAAAAACTCCGAAACCTCTTAATTGACCAAAAAAGCCTAATAATGGCTAAAACGACTAAAATAACCCCAAAACATCACAAAGGACCAAAATTCCCCTAGAACGGCTAGAATGAGCAGTCAGATCTCAATACTTCATGAATTACCAAAAAGCCACAAATATCTAAAAGGATTAAAAAATACCCCTCGGCATTGCTGAAATGAGCAAAATGGCCTAAAATCCTCTCAAATAAGCAATACAACTTGAAACATACTAAAATACCGCTGAAATCTAAAAAATGGAATGTGTTTTGGCCTAGTTTGTGGGTATCTTTTTCATTTTTAGAGATTTTGAAGGTATTTTGCTTATTTTTAAGGTTCCAAAGGTGTTTTGATCATTTTGAAAGTTTTCGGGGGTGGTTGTTTTGGAGGGCATTTGGTAATTTTTTTAGAGTTTTGGGTATTCTGGACATTTGGGGTGCGTTTTGTTATTTTTGCAGTTCTCAGGTGTCATATTAGATGTTTCGGTGTATTTAAAGGTTTTCAGATGTTCTAAAAATTCTCATAGGTAAAATAATTTTTTTTTTTAATAAAAACAACACCCTAGAAATCATTTGAACGGCAAATATACACACAAAATCACCAAAACAACCCCAAAAGCACAAAATGTCCAAAAAAAAATCCCTCGACACCTCTTACTTGACCAAAATAGTGTCATACTCTCTAAAACGGCTATTTAACAACCCTAAAACTTCTAAAATCACCAAACTACCCTTGAACTGGTTAAAATAAGCAGTCAAGTCTTGATACCTCGTAAATGACCAAAGTGCGCCAAACATCTAAAATGATTAAAAACAGCCCATCTATATACTTGGAACAACCATCCAAGAATAGGCAAAGTCATAATTACAGCTTTAAAAACAGCACAAATATAAACCTAAACAAGTTCCCACGTTTTTTTGGATTCTTGAATTTATAAAGGCAGTCAAACATAGCTAAATGACTAGATTTAATGTATTTTAACACCCTTTAATGGTCAAACCATGCTGGGTATTACTTTGATGACATGAACTAAGCCTTGATTATTATTTGAGCCCATCTTGGTCTTTTCAGAATCCGCCCAACTCTCTTGGACTAGCCCATTTAGTGCTTCCTTGAAACTTTTAGCTCTAAGTCTTGTAATTGGGCCACTAGGAAGTGACAAAGGGTCATGTGCAAACTCAACTCCATTTCCACGTGTATGATCAGCACGACCAACTCCTTGATTTGCATCAAAAACCCCCCAAACCTCTTAATCGACAAAAAAAGCCTAAGAATCGCTAAAACGACTAAAATAACCCCAAAACATCACAGATGATCAAAATTCCCTACAACGGCTAGAATAAGCAGTCAGATCTCAATACCTCATGAATGATCAAAAAGCTAAAATATCTAAAAGGATTAAAAAATACCCCTCGGCATTGCTGAAATGAGCAAAATGCCCTAAAATCCTCTCAAATAAGCAATACAACTTGAAACATACTAAAATACCGCTGAAATCTAAAGAATGGAATGTGTTTTGGCCTAGTTTGGGGGTATCATTTTCATTTTTAGAGATTTTGAAGGTATTTTGCTTACTTTTAAGGTTCCAAAGGTGTTTTGATCATTTTGAAAGTTTTCGAGGGCATTGTGGTTGTTATAGAAGGGCATTTGGTAATTTTATAGAGCTTTGGGTATTCTGGATATCTGGGGTGCGTTTTGTTATTTTTGCAGTTCTTAGGGGTCATTTTAGATGTTTCGGTGTATTTAAAGGTTTTCAAATGTTCTGAAAATTCTCACAGGTAAAATATATATTTTTTTGATAAAAACAACACCCTAGAAATCACTAGAATGGCAAATATACACACAAAATCACCAAAACACCCTTAAAACCACAAAATGTCCAAAAAAAAATCCCACGAAACCTCTTGGTTGACCAAAATAGTGTCATACTCTATAAAACGGCTATTTAATAACCCTAAAACATATAAAATCACCAAAATACCCTTGAACTGGTTAAAATAACCAGTCAAGTCTTGACACCTCGTAAATGACCAAAGTGCACCAAACATCTAAAATGATTAAAAAATACATATCGACACTGTTAAAATGTGCAAAATCACCTAAAATCCTCTAGACTGCGCAACACAACTTGAAACCGACAAAAGTACCCCCCAAAATTTTGAAAAACTGAGGGTATTTTGGCTTCGTTTAGGGTTATTTTGATCATTTTCAGAGGTTTCGATGGTATTTTGCTTATTTTGGTGGTTTCGACGGAGTTTTGGTCATTTTAAAAGTTTTCGGGGGTATCTTGGTTGTTTTGGGGACGTTTTGGTCATTTTGTAGGGTTTTGAGATATTTTGGGCATTCGTGGAGGATTTTCACTCATTTTGGCTATTTTTAGGGATTCATTTTAGATGTTTTGCTATATTTATCGGTTTTTTGATATTTTGGTAATTTTCACGGGTAAAATAAAAAAATTTTTGACAAAAACATACCCTTGAAATCGCTATAACGGCCATTATACTCCCGAAATTACCAAAATACCCTCAAAACCACAAAATGTCCACAAAAAAAAAAAAACTGATATGAACTCCGCCAACAATTGTGATAAAATCTGATAACAATGACGGTTTGGAACCCCAAGATCGAGCAGATAGGATTTGTTGAGCCTTGACCCATCACCTAACCAGATGAAAAACCAAGACCACGACGGATTGAAATGCCACACCAAGAATTCCTAGGAAACTCTCAAGAATCAAGGTTATAAGTTTGATTGTTTGAACGCCACAAAATTAACTTGATAAGTTCAAGAGTTCTTTTAAGAACCAAGAGGAACACAAGACCTCACTAGGAGAATATTTTCTGAAAACCAAAAACTGAATTTAAAATTGGTACTACCCATCTATATACTTGGAACAACACTCCAAGAATAGGCAAAGTCATAATTACAGCTTTAAAAACAGCAAAAAAATAAACCTAAACAAGTTCCCACGCTTTTTTGGATTCTTGGACTTATAAAGGCAGTCAAACATAGCTAAATGACTAGATTTAATGTATTTTAACACCTTTTAATGGTCAAACCATGCTGGGTATTACTTTGATGACATGACCTAAGCCTTGATTATTATTTGAGCCCATTTTGGTCTTTTTAGAATCCGCCCAACTCTCTTGGACTAGCTCATTTAGTGCTTCCTTGAAACGTTTAGCTCTAAGTCTTGTAATTGGGCCACTAGGAAGTGACAAAGGGTCATGTGCAAATTCAACTCCACTTCCACATGTATGATCAGCTTGACCAGCTCCTTGATTTGTATCAAAAAACCCCCAAACCTCTTAATTGACCAAAAAAGCCTAAGAATCGCTAAAATAACTAAAATAACCCCAAAACATCACAAATGACCAAAATTCCCCTAGAACGGCTAGAATGAGCAGTCAGATCTCAATACCTCATGAATGACCAAAAAGCCACAAATATCTAAAAGGATTAAAAAATACCCCTCAGCATTGCTGAAATAAGCAAAATGCCCTAAAATCCTCTCAAATAAGCAATACAACTTGAAACATACTAAAATACTGCTGAAATCTAAAAAATGGAATGTGTTTGGGCCTCGTTTTTGGGTATCTTTTTCATTTTTAGAGATTTTGAAGGTATTTTGCTTATTTTCAAGGTTCCAAAGGTGTTTTGATCATTTTGAAAGTTTTCGGGGGGATTGTGGTTGTTTTGGAGGACATTTGGTAATTTTATAGAGTTTTGGGTATTCTGGACATTTGGGGTGCGTTTTGTTATTTTTGCAGTTCTTTGGGATCATTTGAGATGTTTCGGTGTATTTAAAGGTTTTCAGATGTTTTGAAAATTCTCACAGGTAAAATAATTTTTTTTTTTTGATAAAAACAACACCCTAGAAATCACTAGAACGGCAAATATACACACAAAATCACCAAAACAACCCTAACACCACAAAATGTCCAAAAAATAAATCCCTCGAAACCTCTTAGTTGGCCAAAATAGTGTCATACGCTCTAAAACGGCTATTTAATAACCCTAAAATTTCTAAAATCACCAAAATACCCTTGAACTGGTTAAAATAACCAGTCAAGTCATGATACCTCGTAAATGACCAAAGTGCGTCAAACATCTAAAATGATTAAAAAATACACATCAACACTGTTAAAATGTGCAAAATCCCCTAAAATCCTCTAGACTGCACAAAACAACTTGAAACCGACCAAAGTACCCCAAAATTTTGAAAAATTGAGGGTATTTTGGCTTCGTTTGGGGTTATTTTGATCATTTTCAGAGGTTTCGATGGTATTTTGCTTATTTTGGTGGTTTCGACGGAGTTTTGGTCATTTTAAAGTTTTCGGGGGTATCGTGGTTGTTTTGGGGACGTTTTGGTCATTTTGTAGGGTTTTGAGATATTTTGGGAATTCGTGGAGCATTTTAAAATAGTTCTTACTTGAAACGTTTGGCACTGATTCTTGTAATTGGGCCACTAGAAAGTGATGTCATGTGCAAATTCAACTCCATTTCCACGTGTATGATCAGCATGATTAGTTCCTTGATTTACATCAAAAACCCCCCAAACCTCTTAACTGACCAAAAAAGCCTAAAAATCTCTAAAATGACTAAAATAACCCCAAAACATCACAAATGACCAAAATTCCCTAGAACGGCTAGAATGGGCAGTCAGATCTCGATACCTCATGAATGACCAAAAAGCCACAAATACCTAAAAGGATTAAAAAATACCCCTCGGCATTCCTGAAATGAGCAAA
>JAVQMG010000075.1:3330000-3405000 GCA_032878915.1 Castanopsis chinensis | reverse complement strand
TTCGGGAGAATAATGGCCATTATAGTGACTTCAAGGGTATGTTTTTGTCAAAAAAATATATTATTTTACCCATGAAAATTACCGAAATATCAAAAAAGCCTATAGATACAGCAAAACATCTAAAATGAATCCCTTAAAATAGCCAAAACGAGTAAAATGCTCCACGAATGCTTAAAATATCTCAAAACCTACAAAATGACCAAAACGTCCCCAAAACAACCACGATACCCCCCAACACTTTTAAAATGACCAAAACTCCGTCGAAACCTCCAAAATAAGCAAAATACCATCGAAACCTCCGAAAATGATCAAAATAACCCTAAACGAAGCCAAAATACCCTCAATTTTTCAAAAGTTTGGGGTACTTTGGTCCGTTTCAAGTTGTTTTGCCCAGTCTAGAGGATTTTAGGGGATTTTGCACATTTTAACAGTGTCGATGTGTATTTTCTAATCATTTTAGATGTTTGGCGCACTTTGGTCATTTACGAGGTATCTAGACTTGACCGCTTATTTTAACCAGTTCAAGGGTATTTTGGTGATTTTAGAAGTTTTAAGGTTATTAAATAGTCGTTTCAAAGAGAGTATGACACTATTTTGGTCAATTAAGAGAGTAGCCTTGAAATCACTATAAGGGCCATTATACTCCCAAAATCAACAAAATACCCTAAAAACCACAAAATATTCAGAAAAACCCCCCAACCTCTTAACTGACCAAAATAGCCTAAAAATCTCTAAAACGACTAAACTAACCCCAAAACATAAAAAATGACCAAAATTCTCCTAAAATGGCTAGAATGAGCAGTTAAATCTCAATACCTCATGAATGACCAAAATGCCCTAAACATCTAAAAGGATTAAAAAAATACCCCTCGACATTGCTATAATGAGCAAAATGCCCTAAAATCCTATAAAATGAACAAAAATACTTGAAATAAACCAAAATAACACTAAAATCTAAAAAATCGAATGTATTTTGGCCTAATTTGGGAGTATTTTGGTCATTTTTATAGGTTTCGAAGGTAGTTTGCTTATTTTTAAGGTTTCAAAGGTGTTTTGGTCATTTTAAATGTTTTCGGGGGTACTGTGGTTGTTTTGGAGGGCATTTCATAATTTTATAGAGTTTTGGGTATTCTGGACATTTGTGGTGCGTTGTAGTTTTTTTGCAGTTCTTAGGGGTCATTTTAGATGTTTAGGTGTATTTAAAGGTTTTCTGATATTTTGAAAATTCTCACAGGTAAAATAATTTTTTTTGATAAAATCAATACCCTAGAAATTACTTGAACGGCTAATATACACAAAATCAGTAAAATACCCTAAAACCACAAAATGCCAAAAAAAAGCCCTCGAAACCTCTTAACTGACCAAAATTGTGTGATAATCTCTAAAACGACTATTTAATAACCCCAAAAGTTCTAAAAAACCAAAATACCCTTGAAACGGTTAGAATAAGCAAACACATCTTGATACTTCCTAAATGACCCAAGTGCCTCAAACATCTAAAATGATTAGAAAATACACATCAACACTATTAAAATGTGCAACGTCCCTGAAAATCCTCTAGACTATGCAAAACTTGAAACCAACCAAAGTACCCAAAAAATATGAAAACAGAGGGTATTTTGCCTTAGTTTTCAGAGGTTTCGATGGTATTTTGCTTATTTTGGAGGTTTTGATGGAGTTTTGGTTACTTTAAAAGTTTTCGAGAGTATTATGGTCGTTTTGAGGGGCGTTTTGGTCATTTTCTAAGGTTTTGGGATATTTTGGGCATTTATGGGGCATTTTATTCGTTTTGGCAACTTTAAGGAGGGTCATTATAGATGTTTTGCTGTATCTATAAGTTTTTTGATATTTTGGTAATTCTTACGGGTAAAATAATTTTTTTTTTTAATAAAAACATACCCTTGAAATCACTATAATGGCCACTATAATCCCAAAATCACCAAAATACCCTCAAAACCACAAAATGCCCAAAAGCCACCCCTTCCAAAGCTCATAATTGACCAAAATATCCTAAAAATCTCTAAAACAACTAAAATAACGCCAAAACATAAAAAAAGACCAAAATACCCCTAAAACGGCTAGAATGAGCAGTCAAATCTCAATAACTCATGAGTGACCAAAATGCCCAAAACATCTAAAAGGATTAAAAAATACTCTTGGACATTGCTGAAATGAGAAAAATGCCCTAAAATCTTCTATAATGAGCAAAACAACTTGAACTAGGCCGAAATACCGCTGAAATCTTAAAGATCGAATGTATTTTGGCTTAGCTTGAGGGCATTTTGGTCATTTATAGAGGTTTCGAAGGTATTTTGCTTATTTTTAAGGTTTCGAAGGTGTTTGGGTCATTTTAAAAGTTTTTGGGGGTATTGTGACCATAGTGCCCCAAACATCTAAAATGATTAAAAAATACACATTGACATTGTTAAATTGAGCAAAATCCCCTAAAAACCGCTAGACTGTGCAAAACAACTTGAAATTGACTAAAGTACCCCAAAAATCTAAAAATTTGAGGGTATTTTGGCTTAATTTAGGGTTATTTTGATCATTTTCAGAGGTTTCGATGGTATTTTACTTATTTTGGAGGTTTCGACAGTGTTTTGGTCAATTTAAATATTTTGGGGGGTATTGTGGTCGTTTTGAGGGGCGTTTTGGTCATTTTTAAGCGTTTTGGGATATTTTGAGCATTCGTGGAGCATTTTATTCATTTTGGCTATTTTAAAGGGGGTCATTTTTTTTTTTTATATATTTTGGTAATTCTCATGAGTAAAATAAATTTTTTTTTCCACAAAAACAAACACTTGAAATCACTATAATGGCCATTATACTCCGAAAATCACCAAAATACCCTCAAAACTACAAAATATCCAAAATAAAAAATGACCAAAATTTCCGTAAAACGGCTTAGAATGAGCAGTCAAATCTCAATACCTCAAAAATGACTAAAATGCCCCAAACATCTAAAAGGTTTAAAAAATAGCCCTTAACATTGCTGAAATGAGCAAAACAACTTGAAACAAATCAAAATACCACCGAAATCTAAAAAGTTGAATCTATTTTGGCTTAGTTTAGGGGGTACTTTGTTCATTTTTAGAAGTTTCAAAGGTATTTTGTTTATTTTTAAAGTTTCGAAGGTGTTTGAGTCATTTTAAAAGTTTTTGGGGGTATTGTGGTTGTTTTTGGGGGGTTTTGGTAATTTTATAGGGTTTTAGGTATTCTGAACATTCGTGGTGCATTTTAGTTATTTTTGCAGTTCTTAGAGGTCATTTTAGATGTTTTGGTATATTTATAGGTTTTCTGATGTTCTGAAAATTCTCACAGGCAAAATAATTTTTTTGATAAAAACAATACTCTAGAAATCACTGGAACGACAAATACACAAAATATCCAAAACACCCCAAAAATCACAAAATTTCCAAAGAAAATCCCTCAAAACCTCTTAACTAACCAAAGTAGTGTCATAATCTCTAAAACGATTATTCAATAACCCCGAAACTTCTAAAATCACCAAAATCATCCAACTGCACGTTCACTTAAGCGTTCAAGCATATAGACAAATCATCCAAGTGTGTGCTCATATGTGTGAATATCAAACTTGTGAATATTAATGCGAGTGAGCATGGGTGCATGTGATCGTGAAAGCATATAAGCAATGGATCATCAAAGCATTTGAGTATGGAAGTAGTTTATTATAAAAGCATTCAACCATGGGAGCATGTAATTATCAAGGCATGCGAACATGGAACCACTTGATTGTCAAAGCATGTGAACGTGTAAGCAATCAAACATGTACGCATCCATGCCTGTGATCAATCAAGCACGTGAGCATGGGAGCAGATGACCATTAAAGCATGTAGACATGTGATGATAGGATCATCAAACCATGAGAACATTGGAGCATGTGACCATCAAAGGAAATAGACGTGTGAGCATGTAATGATTAAATCAAATAGATATGTGAGCATGTGATCATACAAGGACATGAGCATTTAAGGATCCAAATAAATATATATCTTACCGTCCAATCACATAACTTTTCAGCACAATCATCAAAGCTAGGGTTGATGCTGAATGAGAATTAATTAATAAGTCTTATAAAGTAGTTACCCTTGATTGAACAAGTGGGCGTTTAAGAATGTGTACAAGCATGTAAGTATTAGAGCATACAAGCATATAAGCATTTAAGCAACCAAGTACACATACCTCTTACCACCTAATGAATTTAGCTTTCAAGCACAATCTTCAATGCATTTGAGCACAAAAACGTCCTATTGCATGATCACTTAAGCATCCAAACATATAGAAAAATCATCATCCAAGTGTGTGCTCATATGTGTGCATATCAAAATATTGATGTGAGTGAGCATAGAAGCATGTGATAATCGAAGCATGTGAGCATGGAATCATCAAAGCATGTGAGTAAAGGAGCATGTGATTATCAAGCATTTAATCATGGGAGCACGTGGTTATCTAGGCATGTGACACGGGAGCATGTGATCGTCAAAGCATGGGATCCTCAAACCATTTAAGTATGGAAGAATGTGATTATCAAAACATCTAACCAGGGGAGCATGTGATTATCATGGCATGTGAAGGTGTGACCAATCAAGCATGTGAGCATGGGACCATATGATCATCAAAGCTTGTAGGCATGTGAGTCTAGGATCATCAAAGCATGAGAACATAGGAGTATGTAATCATCAAAGCAAGTGAACATCAACCTCCGAGCATATACACATATCGTCATCCAAGTGTAGTCACATTTGGATACAAAGAAATGGTAGACGCTTAATGGGAGTTAATAAGTCTTATGAAGGATTTATACGTAATTGAAAATGGAGCATTTAATAATGAAAGTGTACAAGCATGTGAGCATAAAAGCAAACAAGGATATGAACATTTAAGCAACCAAGTACCCATACTTCTTACCACCCAATCAGCATTTAAACGCAAGAATGTCCAACTGCATGTTCACTTAAGAGTCCAAGCATATAGACAAATCATCATCCAAGTGTGTGCTCATGTGTAGGGATATCAAACTTATAAATATTATTACGAGTGAAAATGAAAACATGTGATCATCGAAGCATGTGAGTATGGGACCATATGATCATCAAAGAATGTAGACATGTGAACATACGATCATCGAAGTATGAGAACGAAGGAGTGTGTAATCATCAAAGCAAGTGAACATCAGCCTCCAAGCATATAGATATATCGTCATCCAAGTGTGGTCACAAAGAAAGGTTGATGCTTAATGGGAGTTAATAATTAAGGCTTATGAAGGATTTATACATAATTGAACATGTGAGCATTTAAGAATAAGAGTGTACAAGCATATGAGCATAAGAGCAGACAAGCATATAAGCATTTAAATAGCCAAATACACATACCTCTTGCCATCCAATCACTGTAGCGTTCAAGCATAATACTCAAAGCATTTGAGCGCAAGAATGTCCCATTGCATGTTCACTTAAGAATCTAAGCATATAGACAAATCACCATCCAAGTGTGTGCTCATGTGTAGAGATATCAAACTTGCAAATATTATTGCGAGTAAGGATGGGAGCAAGTAAGGATGGGAGCATGTAATCATCAAAGCATATGAGCATGGGATCATCAGAGCATGTGAGTATTAGAGCATGTGATTATTAAAGCATTTGACCATGGGAGCATGTGATTATCAAGACATGTGAACATAAGAGCATGTAACATATGAACAATCAAACATGTGAGCATTCAAGCATGTCATCAACCAAGCTTATGATCATGTGAGCATTGGAGCATATGATCATCGAAGCATGTAATTATTAACACATGTGAGTATCGGAGCATTTGATTATCAAATGCATTTGACCAAAGGAGAATGTGATTATCAAAGAATTTAACCCTCGGAGCATGTGATTATCAGGGCATGTGAACATGGGAGCATGTGATAGTCAAAGCATGTGAACATATGAGCAATTAAACACGTGAGTATCCAAGCATGTGAACATATGAGCAATTAAACATGTGAGTATCCAAGCATGTGATCATGTGAGCATGATAGCATATGATCATTGAAACATGTTGACATGTGAGCATATGATTATTGAAGCATGAGAACGTAGGGGCATGTAATCATTAAAGCATGTGAACATCAAAGCAAGTGAACATAGAAACATTTGGCCATCAAAGTAAACATGTGAGCATGTGATTATACAAGCACATGAACATTTAAGTATTCAAATAAATATTTATTTTACCTTTCAATCACATTAGCATTTCAGCATGATCATCAAAGCATGTGTGCATGAGCATCCAACTACATGAGCACATCAACCACCAAGCATATAGGCATCTTCATCCAAGTGTGGGTACATATGGATACAAAGAAAGGGTTGATGGAGAATGAAAATTAGTGAATACGCCTTATGAAGTAGTTACACACTTACACTTAATTGAACATGTGAGAATTTCAGAATGAGTGTACAAGCATGTGAGCATTAGATTATACAAGCATGTTAGCATACAAGCATTAAGCAACCAAGTACACATACCTCTTATTATCATATCACCTTCGCATTCAAGCATTTTCATCAAACATTTGGGCACACAAACGTCCAACTGCTTGTTCACTTAAGCCTCTGAACATATAAACATATCATCATCCAAGTGTGCGCACATATGTGTGGATATTAAATATGTGAACACTAATGCATTTGAGCATTGGAGCATGCAATCATCAAAGCATACAATCATGGGATCATCAAAGCATGTGAGTATGGGAGAAGGTCATTATCAAAGCATTTGACCTTGAGAGCAAGTGATTATCAAGGCATGTGAAGGTGTGAGCAATCAAACATGTAAGCAATCAAACATGTAAGCATCCAAGCATGTGAGTGTGGGACCATATGATCATCAAAACATATAGACATGTGAGCATACGATCATCAAAGCATGAGAACATAGACGCATGTAATCATCAAAGCAAGTGAAAATTAGCCTCCAAGTATATAGATATATCGTCATCCAAGTGTGGGCACGTGGATACAAAAAAAGGGTTGATGCTTATTGAGAATTAATATATAATTTTTATGAAGGAGATACACTTAATTGAATATGTGAGAATTTAAGAATAAGAGTGTACAAGCATATGAGCATGAGAGCAGACGAGCATATAAGCATTTAGGCAACCAAGTACGCATACCTCTTGCCGTCTGCCCAATCACTTTAGCTTCCAATCACAATCCACAAAGCATTTGAGCGCAAGAACGTCCAACTGCAAGCATGTGAAGGTGTGAGCATCCAAGCATGTGAGCCTCCAAGCATGTGAGTGTGGGACCATATGATCATCAAAGCATATAGACATGTGAGCATACGTCATCAAAGCATGTAGACATGTGACGCATATAATCATCAAAGCAAGTGAAAATTAGCCTCCAAACAAACAAATGCAATCTAAAATACACACAGTGCAAGCAGCAATTTTCATTTACAAGTTGAATTTTAAATACTTGGAACACATAATAACCATCCTGACAACAGTATGGGAAGAGATAATATACATATTGTGCTCCAAATATAGAGGATCAAATTGATCTAGAAAAACAGACATCGATCCAACGCACACTCCTTAAAAAATCTGCAAAGAAACAAAGTCCATAAAATAAATTGAGCGAGGGACAAGATCATGTTCCAAGGATGAAATCAAAAGGGAATGATAATTAAAAGACATCTACGCACTCTTGCTGCAAAGGTAAATCAAAATTTTTCCTACTATGGACGCATCATGATCAATGTCTTTGAACTAGCATTAAATAGCAAGACATAATGAAACTCTAGTGTTTGGCACAAACTAAAGGAACATTCAAGTAGAAACATTAATCTTCACAGGTTGGGGAGAGAATGATGAGATAAATTGAGGAAAAAAAATTATTGCCTTAGGTCCTCATATAAAAATTCAAGACTTCTATGAACACTGGTAAACAAAATCACCATTTCCCCTGCTGTACAAACATCAAGATTGTAAATCACAATTTCCCCATCTATAGACACATCAAGATTCAATCATTTTGACTACCAACAAATAGCATGATATAACAATCCTCTAGTTGCATGTTGACAAAAATGACATGAATGATGAAATTGACAGCAAACAGCAAGACTTCAATTAACAAAATGAAGCTGCAGGCCAAAGAACTTAAAAAACACACAAGCAGAGACGTTATCATTCAGCTATTATGAAGAGAATAGTGAAATCAATTGATAAAGAGAGTTTAATGTCTTAGGTCCTCATCAAACTCCATCCAAAATAGACACACCACAGCTACACATATTAAACAGATTAATTTTGAGGTAACAAAATCATAAAACCCTCCCATCCCAGAGCATGATCCAACAATACAAAAGAAAACTACGTAACTTAGTCACCTAACCAACTAACCCATAAACTTCTCTTGCATTTAGAAAACCGTTATTTTTGAGGCATGCAGATCTTATCTTATATTGGCTTCCAATGACACTATGATGCAAACTCAAAGCCCAACTCATGCAAATCACCCCAAGAACTACCCACAGTAATAAAATGCATTACCACATACGAATTAGATATAAGCTCGCCAAAATAAAATGACTAAAGTCAAACAAGAAAGCAGGACAAATGGACAAGAATTTCAACGGAACTTTCAAACCCTCATTGAGTGAGACTAAAATTTATAATCCTCAAAGAAACCAAATCCTAAAAAAAGCATACCCCCCCAATATTAGAAAACGGTAGGGGGAAAATAACCTTATAATTCATATGATTGAAAGAAAGAATAAAGAAAAGATTGCTTATCATTTCTAAATGAAGAATTTGATGAGAATGAATGCAGAAAATTTTATTGCAATTCAAAACTTTTATAAGCCTTTGACCGTGATGTGTCTAGCAGAAAATTAATAGAAGGAAGAACTGCAATAAAAGTTTTAAACCCTCACTCAATGAGACAGGATCTTATAATCCTCCTAGGGAAGGCAGTAAAACATAAGAAATTAGTAAACAAGAAAAATTATAGTCCTTCCCGAAAATAAAACCTAGGAAATTCAGTCACAAACCCATGTATTAGGACAAAATTAAAACAACAAAAATGTGTCCTTAAAATTCCTATGCTTGAAGGAGAGAGAGGAAAAAAATAAAAAAAGGATTATGGCTTCCTGCATATAGACTATGTGAAAAGCCAAACTAGAAATAGAGCTGCTAATAAAATATAAACACAGGTTGCACTAGAAGCAAGAGAACACCAATAGATACAAGACAAGAAGACTAATGTACGAGTGCTACATAAAGCTGACCCAACTAAGTAAACTGAAAAACAGAATTCCAGGTACATAGTTTAGGATAACTTTAAATTATAAGATTTTGTTTTTCAAAGAAAAAAAAAATAAAAAAATATTATAAGGAGCAAGACTCCTCAAAAGCATGTTTCAACGAGAAGCAACAAAACAAAATTGACCTAGCTAAACCGCAAATGCATCACCACTTGAATTTTTTTTTTAAAAAAAAACCTCACAACACAGACAAGCAAGGGGTTTTTTTGGCATTTAGCATCAACTTTCAAACAATTACGTTAGTTGTCATGTTTTTAAAAACTACTTTACAAACTAGCATCTCAAGTCTATGAGACTCGATGTCGGTGACAAAATTGGAGCATTTAAGACTCGAGTTCCAGTGCTAGCACACATCTGACGTGGAAAGGGAGTATTAGGATCAAAAGGAAAAACTAAAACACAGCTGCAATAGAAGTATGTTCTCAACCCAATGTCAATCCTACAAATTGTTTTTCTAACACATACATATCTTACCCCAATACTCAAAACATCAAATTATAGAAAAAGAATAATGAAATCAAGACATAAAGAGAGCTTATTACCTGAGGTCGCCCATCAAACTTTGCCATCCAAGTTGATATACAACATGAAAATTTTTAAACACAAGAATTGGGGCAACAAAGCCATAAGCCCCAAAATATCACCCCCTCACAGTCCGACTATACAAACCCCATCCATAGAAGTTATAACTTTGAGACCTATACAAAACACACAAGGAAGCATAAACTTGTACTGTTCTGGAATATAAAGAGAAGCCATGTTAAAGAATGCAAATGTTTAACCTACATGATTGCCTAATAATGAATCAAAATTTATTATTTATTTTTCACAATATAGACTTTCCAACAGACATAATAGGTGCAACAAAGATGATCCTAAGTTCTAAAGTTGTCATGAGTGCAAGTTGACGGCAATAGAAAAAGGAACGAGGACAGTCATGATGAGCAGTGCTAGAATTTATTAAAACAGAACAAATGCAATCTAAAATGCACACAATGCAGCAAATTTCATTTACAAATTGAATTTCAAATACTCCGAACACATAATAACCTGCCAAACAACAGTAAGGGAAGAGACAGTATACATACTTGTGCTCCAAATAAAGAGGATCAAATTGATCTTGAAAAGCGGACATCAATCCAACATACATGCCTTAAAAAATTTGCAAAGAAACTAAGTCCATAAAATAAATTGAACAAGGGACGAGCTCATGTTCAAGGGTAAAAAAAATGAAATCAAAAGAGAATGATAATCAAAAGACTTATACACACTCATGCTGCTAAAGTAAATCATAATTTTTCCTCCTGCTAGACATGGTCAAAGGCTTTGAACTAGCAATAAATACCAAGAAACTCCAGTGTTTAGCACAAACTAAAGAAACATTCAAGCAGAAACATTAATGTTCACATGTTAGGAAGAAAATGATGAAATATATTGATAGAAAGTGAATATCGCCTTAGGACCTCATATAAGAATTCAAGACTTCTACGCACTCTATTGTAAACTAAATCACCATTTCCCCTGCTGTAGAAACATCAAGATTGTAAATCACAATTTCTCCACCTGCAGAAACATCAAGATTCAATCATTCTGAATACCAACAAATAGCAAGATACAATAAACCTCAAGTTGCAGGCTGACAAAAATGAAATCGATGATGAAATAGACAACAAATAGCAAGACTTCAATTAACAAAATGAAGCTACAGGCCAACGAACTAAAAAACACACATGCAGAAACATTAACACATTTAGCTATTATGAAGAGAATAGTGAAATCAATTGATAGAGAAATATTATTGCCATAGGTCCTCGTCAAACTCCATCCAAAGTAGACATACCATACCTACACATATTAAATAGATTAATTTAGGGGTGACAAAATCATGAAAACCCTCCCCATCCCAAAGCATGATCCAAGAATACAAAACAAAACTACATTACTTTGAAACCCAACCTATTAACCTATGGAGTAGGTATAAGGAAGCATAGACCTAAACTTCTCTTCTATTTAGAAAACAGTTATTTTTAAGGCATGCAGATCTTATCTAATATTGGCTGCCAATGACAATAAATCACCATTGACTATGATGCAAATTCAAAGCACAACTCGTGCAAAAATCACCACAAGAACCACCAACACTAAAAGAAGGCATTGCCACATACGAATTAGATATAAGCTTGCCAAAATAGAATGACTAAAGTCAAATGGACAAGAATTTCAATGGAAATTCCAAACCCTCGCTGAGCGAGAATAAAATTTATAATCCTCAAGGAAACCAAATCCTAAAAAAACCATATATTGCCCAATATTAGAAAACAATAGGGTAAATAATCTTATAATTCATATGATTGAAGGAAAGAATGAAGAAAACAAGGGGGGAAAGAAAAGATTGCTTATTGCCAAACTAAACTCCATCACTTATGAAGCCAACAACAAGAAGAAGCCTTAAGCTGCCAAGCACCAAAAAAAATTCCCAGTTAGATATTTTCACAAGCACCTACAATTGCAAAAGTTGCATATCGAATAGAAGAATTTTTCCATACAAAGCAACAAGAATTGCAAGGGAAATTTAAACCCTCACTAGGTGAGACAGAATTAATAGCAATCCAAAAAATCAAAGCCTGATAAAAGCAGTTATAGGTCCATGAATTAGAAAATTAAGACAAGCCAAAAATTGCAAAGTTTTTATGATTGCAAAAGACTAGGGACAAAAAAAAAAATCCTCTAGACATATGAGGAATAGACTTTTGTCATGCACTAAGAAAGCAAAACAACTAATAAGAAAATTACAATATTTTAGTAGAAACCAACATAGCAAAACATCACCCTCACAAATTTACAAAATAAAATATTGGCAGCCTATAAAGAAGAAATTGTTGTTTAGTGAATTTGAGTCCAAAATAGCAAAACCTTCAGACTAACAATGGACTAGGCAGGATGTTGACAGTATCTTCTTATTTTCAATGACTATAAAATCAAATCCAAAGAGATGAGTTAATTATAGAAAGCACTGCTCATGCCCATCACTAAAGGAAAAGAAAAATCAGAATTACTTTCCCATGACAGCCATGTAGGACACAATCTCTATTAATCAACCTGCCCGACACCATTAAGATGCATTACCACACTAAAATGCAATGGAAGTTTCAAAACCTCTATAAAACCAACATCAAAGAAAAGTAATGACATGCCCAAGTATTAGAAAGAAATTAAACAAGAAAAAAATTATCTCTATAATTCTTATGTTTGAAGCAGAGATTAACAACAGACTAGGTTCAACAGTATCTGCTCACTTTTGATGGCTACAAAATAATCAGCGAGAATTCAAGATTATAGTTATGATTAAAATCCATGGACACATCAATCCAACATATATTCCCTAAAAAATCGGCAAAGAAATGAAGTCTTTAAAATAAATTGAACAAGGGACAAAATCACGTTCAAGGATAAAAAACGTGAAATCAAAAGAGAACGATAATCAAACAACTTCTACACACTCCTGCTGCAAAAGTAAATCATAATTTTTCCTCCTGTAGACAAATCATGTCAAAGTCTTTGAACTAGCAATGAATAGCAGGACATAATGAAACTCAGGCCTCAAAGATTGGACCCCATAACAACTTTTTTTCTATGAATAAGCAGGACAAAAAATCAGAATAAGTTGCTCAAGAGAACACAACTTAATTAAAGGAATGAATCAAAGGGAAAATGACCAACAAAAGATTACAAAAACTTACCTGTTGACTATGTGATTGGTGGTCTTTGGAAAGATAAGAGAGCTTCAGCTTCAGAGCACAAGGAATCTCAACAAACATGTATATATTAATATCTTTTAATTTTTCTATTCAGCAAGCACACACACACACACACACACACACACATATATATATATATATATCACCATGAATTACCAATTCAAAGTTTCAGCAACTATGTGCCAGTACTCCAAGCTAAGCAGATGAAACATTTGGAATTTATTTACCTCTACATATCCATGTAGAGCCATAAAGTCCTACAGAAACAACAAACTTATCTTCATTCTAATGAAAAACCAGATAAATGTTGAAGAATTGCCTTTAAAAATTTCTTTGGAAGAAACATACCTAAAGTTTTTCAATGTATTTTTGCACATTCCCAGAAGGAGTCAACATGGTCTGAGCAAACTACGAAGCTTCTATGCTGGCAAAGAAACAATAACTTATAAATTCACTCTCCTGTAAAAATGGTTGCTACTCTGCATGCCATTTTCTACATTACTCCTAGTAGGGTGTTACTCCTCCTGGGTTCATGAAACTGGTCTAAGTTCCATAGATCAGTGATAATGTAGTCCAGCAATTATTCTAAAATAAAAAATAAAACTTTCTAGTTCTTTCCTATGTTATTCCTAACAGTGTGTTGCTCTCCCCGGGTTCATGGAATTTGTCAAAGACCCATAGATCACAGATATTGTGGTCCAACAATTATCCAAAAAAGAATAAAATTTCTTGCTTAAAACTCATAGCAAGAACAGACAAATTGAAATCATATCAAATAATGCTTTCCCTTTAAAATTTCTTGATTAAAGTACGAGCACAATCTCAGATACAATCATTTAAAACAAACACTAATGGCGTGAGATGATATCAAATAATGCTTCCCCTTTTTTATATTTTAATTTATGAACTCCATAAGCAACCCGACAGAGTATAAAATTGAAGAAGAATTTGGGTGAATACCTAATCATGGCAGATAGAATGATGGGGAATTTGCCCTTTCCAACCACTAAAGCCACTACAGAAAGAAAAGATGCAGACATTTTGGTAAGAGGTCAATCAAAACACAAATGGAAATGAAAATTTAGAGAGAGAGAGAAATATTACCTGGTTTGTGAGTGAGCCAAAAAATCAAACCAAAATAGAAGAGAATAGTGAAATCAATTGACAAAGAGAGATTATTGCCTTAGTCCTCAACAAACTCCATCCAAAGAAGATATACCATACCTACAAATATTAAACAGATTAATTTAGGGGTAACAAAATCATAAAAAGCCTCCCATCCCAGAGCATGATCCAACAATACAAAAGAAAACTAAGCAACTTTGAAACCCAACCATCCTATAAAGTAGATATAAGGAAGCATAGACCTAAAATTCTCTAGTATTTAGAAAAACGTTATTTTTAAGGCATGCAGATCTTTTCTTATTTTGGCTGCCAATGACACTATGATGCAAATTCAAAGCCCAACTCATGCAAATCACTACGGGAACTACCCACACTAACAAAAGGCATTACCACATACGAATTATATATAAGCTTGCCAAAATAGAATGACTATATAAAGCAAGAAAGCAGGACAAATGGACAAGAATTTCAATGGGTTGAGTTAGACTGAAATTTATAATCCTCAAGAAAACCAAATCCTAAAAAAAGCATACGTCACCCAATATTAGAAAACAATAAGGAAAATATCCTTATAATTCATATGATTGAAGGAGAGAATAAAGAAAACAAGGGGGAAAAGAAAAAAATTAATAATCACCAAACTAAACTCCATCACTTAAGCTGACAACAGCTACAAGCCTTAAGCTGCCAAGCACCAAAAGAAAATTTATGCGAGGTACAGAGTAAGGTGGCTAATATAGTAAGCACCCAAAAAACTTCTGAGTTGTGTCCCTACAAGAAAAAAGATAATTCAATTGTATAAGGAAAGAGAAAAATACGGCAACATAAAGTCACAAACTTTATAGAATATTGCACAAAATGGTGCCTAAGAAAGCATAACCACATGAGGTTAAAGACAACAAACAGAACACTAACAAAAGATTTTGTAACCCGTAAATGGGCAAGGAAAAATCTCTTGATCAGTACTAAAAAAAAAAACAAAGCGCAACTATGCAAGACCGATTCCCACTTCACCAAAACCATCTTTCAAAAGACTAACCAGAAAATTGTGCCTTCAGTGGACCTGGGGATCAATGAAAGATAAGTGCTACTTTCATAAAAACATATTGCAAGAATCGTAAATAACCAATATAGTACATGACACCAAGAATCAGAGCATAACTACTATAACATCAGGCTTAGCCAAGAAAGAAGCCTCAATTTAAGAATTCTACAAAAAATAACAAAAACCTGGTTGTTCATTCCTGATCCAAAATTTCAGGAGTAAATTTTTCTTGACAACAAGCAGTTTTGAAATGTAGACAAATACTGGCCAACGAATTCTCAATTTTTCAAACCAAATGTCCGTGATCCATTCATTTGCAAAACTACGACATAAAATTTTAGAATAATTACATGTAGTCATATACTGCATTTAAAAAAATGAAATATTAAAGAAAGCATGAAAGAAGGAACTCCAACATAGTTGCATAAAACATATAAAAAGAATTCAAACAAAAGAAGCATGTTTCACATGAACACAAAATAAATCAAAGGATCTAATCACCAAAAACATTACTATCAGTTAATACAAGAGAACCTAAAAGGCCTCTCAGAATTGAAAAAGGAACACCAAATTAATCCTTTATCAGACTGATAGGGTAAGTGAACTATTCAATGCAAACGAGCATAAATTGTAAACCAAAGCAAGAAATCTATTCATGGGAACAGAGATAATATTATTTCCCACCACTTTAATCAAACTTGCACCATTTTTGGATAATGTTTGTCTTTATAAGGCAATCTCATAGGACACATGGTAGTTAAGTAAGATCAATCCTACAACATCACGGCATAACTTTCCATGAGACTCCAAATTGGATATCCCCATAATCTGGACATTCCCACCAAAAGAAAAAAACAATAAACAAAATACCAGAAGTAAATAAATAAATAAAGAAAACACAAGTGCCAAACAAGGCCATAGTACCTTCAGCATCCAAGAGGAGGTGTTAATGTAGGGAGACAGAGAGGTCATGCTCTATTGAGTTATCAGATTCCATCACCAGAATCTGTATTGTTCTGGAATTTAAAGAGCAGCCATGTCTATATAATGCAAATGTTTAACCTGTATGATTGCCCAATAATGAATCACAATTTTATATTGTTTATTTTTCACAATATAGACCAAAGCTCCGACAGACATAATAGGTGCAACAAAGATGATCTCAAGTTCTAAAGTTTACATGAGTGCATGGCAAAAGAAGAAGGAACCAGGACAATCATGCTGAGCAGTGCTGCAGTTTATTTAAGCCAAACAAATGCAATTTAAAATACACACAATGCAAGCAGCAATTTTCATTTCCATATCGAATTCTAAATACTTGGAACACATAAATAACCAGCCAGACAACACAGAGGGAAGACAGTATTATACATATTTGTCCTCCTAATAAAGGAGCAAATTGATCTAGAAAATCGGACATCAATCCAACATACATGCCTTAAAAAATCTGCAAAGAAACAAAGTCCATAAAATAAACTGAACAAGGGACAAGATCATGTTCAAGGGTAAAAAAGGAGAAATCAAAAGACTTCTACACACTCTTGCTGCAAAAGTAAATCATAATTTTCCTCCTGTAGACACACCATGATCAAAGCCATTGAGCTAGCAATAAATAACAGGACATAATGAAACTCCAATGTTTAGCACAAACTAAAGAAACATTCAAGCAGAAACATTAATCTTCACATGTTAGGGAGAGATGATGAGATAAATTGATAAAAAGAGACTACTGCCATAGGTCCTCGTATAAAAATTCAATACTTCAAGCACTATGTTGTAAACAAAATCGACATTTCCCCTACTATGAAACATCAAGATTGTAAATCACAATTTTTCCATCTGTAAACACATCAAGCTTCGATCATTCTAACTACCAAAAAGTAGTAAGATATAATAAACCTCCAGTTGCAAGTTGACAAAAATGACATCAATGATGAAATAGACAACAAATAGCAAGACTTCAATTAACAAAATGAAGCTGCAGGCCGAAGAACTAAAAAAACACGCAGGCATAAACATTATCATTCAGCTATTACAAAGAGAATAGTGCAATCAATTGATAAAGAGAGATTATTACCTTAGGTCCTCATAAAAATCCATCCAAAGTAGACATAACATACCTAAACAAATTAATTTAGGGGTAGAAATATGATTAAAAAAAAAAAAAAAACTTCTCTTGTATTTAGAGAACAGCCATTTTTAAGGCATGAAGACAAGATAAAGCAAAAATCTGTATTATTTACCCTCGGTAACCATCTCAAGGACACAAACTTTGTCATCAACAATAAGCGGCATTACCACATTCAAATTGAACAACAAAAGACAAAAGAACAATTACAAGGGAATATCCTCACTAGCTGAAACAGAATTTATAGCAGTCCAAAAAACCAAAGCCTAAGAAAAACAATTACAGGTCCATGAATTAAAAAATTAGGACAAGCCAAAAATTGTATAGTTCTTAGGATTGCAAGAGACAAGGACCCAAAAATATTAAAAATAAATCTTGTAAGACATGAGGAATATATTTTTGTCATGCACTAAGAAAGCAAAACAACTAATAAAAAAACTACAATACTTCAGTATAAACCAACAATTAAATAGATAAATTATTCTAACTCTAAAAGCCCAAGTCTTCTATTGCCAAATATTTTATGAAAGCGATATCAATGAACAACAATCCAAGTTCACATATTATGACACAAATTCAGAAATATAATATTAATTCCACGTAATTCCCAAAAAGTTCAACTAATCTAGGAGAAGAAAAAGCAAAACCTGTATTGTTTTCCCTCTACAACCATATTTAGGTCACACATAGTTATATTCTTGCTCCGATCCAATAAAAGGCATTGCCGGATTAGCCTTTGGATTCATTATTAAGATTGCAAATGTAGAATGACCAAAGATTAAATAAACCATCAATGAAAAGGAAAGAGAATTGCAATATCAATTTAAAACTCTCACTTAGTGAGACTGGAATTATAATCCTCCTAAGAAAGCCAGTCATAGACCCAATTGTTAGAAAGAATTAAAACAAGAAAAAACCATCCCTCAAACTCTAATCATTATAGCAGGAAATAAAATAAAAAGGGAGGAAAGGAAAGCCTACTGCCAAATCAGACTCCACTGCTTAACCTGCAAAGCACCTAAATATATATATATATATAACCTGCTTCCTGCATAAACACAGTAAGTCGCAAACCAAATTGGATATGGTGGATGATCAGTTCCCCTTAAAGTCAAAAAAATTAACAAGAACAAGACAAGAAGACAAGTAGTAGGAACCTCACGCCCTTGGTGGCAGTGGCATTGACTTCCCGCATGAGCAAACTGGAAAATACAGAATTATAACTACACAGTCCAGGGCAACATTAAATTACATAATACTACTTAAAAGAATGTTTCATTCAGAAGCAAAAAAACCAAATCAACCTTAGGTCCACCGCTAGCAAATGTAGCACCCCTAGAATTAAATAAACTCTAATAAGGCAGCCTAGGAAGCACAAAATCCAAGCTAAAAGAAAAACTGAATTACTAATTTAGAAAAAATCATTTGAAGAAAGATAAAAGTCAGGCAAGTAGGTACAAGAGAATAAAGATCAAAAGTATAATCTAAAACACAATGGCAAAAAGGTTATGATAAACAACAATAATCAATATTAAAAACTTTTTAAGTCACAATAAAGGGAAAACTACCAATATGAAATAATTGAAAGCTTGTTTAAATTGAGGGCAGAAGGAAGAGTGGAGTAGAGTTAGCTAAAAATAGACTAATTTTGGGCCAAAACTACTCTACTCTACTCTCCCTCCCTCCCTCCCTCTCAATCCAAACAAAGCATGAGAAAACCAAAGAAGAGTTTGATGTCACTCAAACAATTTGTTTTCCTCACTCATAAATATCTTAATCCAATACTTATATCTTCAAATTTTAACATAAGAATAATGAAATACGGAGATAAAGAGAGCTTAATGCCTTAGGTCCCCAACAAACTTTGTTTCCCAAGTAGGATACCAGATTGATTTAGAGAAGTCAATTTTGCTGCAACAAATGCCTTAAAAAGCAGCCAAGCACCAAAATCTCTAAAAATGAAAAATAAAATAAAATAATTTTTTGAAAAAAAAAAATACTGAATAGTATTATCTTGGACAAAGTGTTTTAGAAGACTCGTAAGCAAAAAGAGAAATCAATAGAATGGAAGAGTTTGTTTATTGTTGCAGTCAACACAGCACAAACTCCTGCTCAAGAAGATTGTTAGGGTTTAGCACACCTGCAATATCAAATCTATGAACAAAAAGTTTCATTAGCAAAAATTGACAATTGGTAAGAAACATGAGACCAACATAAAAGGTTTTGAATCTGACTTTGACAGAAACAGTTTTTGTTTTTCCATATCAGTAAGAAAGTGTAATGATAAATCACCTGTTCAAGAATAAATTTTACCATTGCTTCAACCGTGCATCCTCTAGGAATCATTCCTTGGAGGATAGCGAAGATAGGTTCTACGTTCTGGGGCAAACTGCAAAATGAAAACATACCACCTATGGCAAAGAAGACTACAATGCACAAGTTTAAGTAAGTTGAGTTTGAGAAAGTATTCTATAATCTAATATACAGATGAAAGTGGCAACAGAATAGAATTGTAAAGGTCATTCATAGTCATATAGCAAAATGCGCATCAGAAAAGATAACAAAAAAATTTCAGAATTTAACAGCAAAAAGAAACATATATTATAACAACAAAAGACAGAGAGACGCAGGAGAGAGAGAAAGAGATATGCAATTATAACAAAAAAAGAAATAAAAGAGAGAGATGCAATTATACATTTTTTTGAATCGCTATCTTATGATGAGATGTTCACATCAAAATTCATAACGTATTTTGGCGGTTGACATTAACATTATTTTTTATCCTTTATAAATCACACTCAACACTCAAGGTGTATCTAATATTCTAATCTATGTAAGTCCAATCAAACAAAGTATAAGTCCCCAAAAAGAAAAGCAGACCAAGAATTCAGCCCCAACTGGTTTGTGCTTTATTTATTTGACATTCTTTACATTAATTGCATGTCAATGTCAAAAGCTTTAGTTGTCAGCCTCACAGAAAGGAATATAACATCTAGGAAAATCCCAAGTTAATTGATCACAAATGCAGTAACCAAATGTGATCATGGAAGCCTTGGGGGAATTTTCAACATCCCACATCATAACACATTATGCTTTAGTGGCCACAAAAGAACAAGTAAAAGAACAAGAAATTTAAGGGGTGTTAATTAATGTATATATGTTCTCAATGTGTCAATGTGTTTGGGAGTTTTTTCTTTATAATTTAAATCTCTTTAATTTTAGAAAACATATGCTGATAGATGACTCAAAAACTTAAGCATGTACCACACATCAACATCATCCACAATTGGGAATTTATTCAAGTCTTCATATCCAAGAAGGGCCATAAAGTCCTACAGAAATAACAAAATTCACTTCATTCTAATGAAAAACCAGATACATGTTGTAGAAATGCCTTAAAAAAAATATCTTTGGAAGAAACATACCTAAAGTTTTTCAAAGTATTATTGCACATTCCCAGAAGGAGTCAACTTGGTTTGAGCAAACTACAAAGCTTCTATGCCGGCAAGGAAACAATAATTTATAGATTCACTCTCTTAGAAAAATGGTTGCTACTCTACTTACCATTTTCAACGTTACTCCTAATAGGGATTCCTCTTCCCGGATTCCAGAAATCTAAGTCCCATAGCTCAGTGATAATGTAGTCCAGCAATTATCCAAAAATTAAACTTTCGTTTTCCTTCCTATGCTACTCCTAACAGTGTGTTACTCTCCCTGGGTTCATGGAATTTGTCAAAGACCCATGGATCAATGATATTGTGGTCCAGAAATTATCCAAAAAAATAATAAATTTCATGTTTAAAACTCATAGCGAGAAAAATCAGAGGGCCAATCTAAATGGAACAATCATGTATGTAAAGCATAAGCACAATCTCAGATACAATCATTTAGGAAAAACACTAATAGCGTGAGATGATATCAAATAATGCTTTCCCTTTTTATATTTTAATTTACGAACTCCATTAGCAACCCAACAGAGTACAAAATTGAATAAGAATTTGAGTGAATACCTAATCATGGCAGATGGAATGATGGGGAATTCGCCCTTTCCGACCACTAAAGCCACTACAAAAAGAAAAGAAGAAGAAATTTTGTTAGGAGGACAATCAAAACATAAATGGCAATGGAAATGGAAATTTAGAGAGAGATTACCTGGTTTGGGGGTGAGCCAAACAGAGTATAAAGATTACCTTCTTTCCCTTTTTTATATTTTAATTTACGGACTCCATTAGCAACCGAACTAGAGTATAAAATTGAAGAAGAATTTGAGGGAATACCTAATCATGGCAGAAGGAATGATGGGGAATTCACACTTTCCAACCACTAAAGCCGCTACAAAAAGAAAAGCAGAAATTTTGGCAGGAGAACAATCAAGACATAAATGGCAATGGAAATTTAGAGAGAGAGAGAGAGAGAGAGCGACCAAGAGGGAGAGGAAGATTATTTGGTTTGTGGCTGAGCCAAAAAATCAAACCAAAAATATTCTAATTTGCTTCTCTTTCTCTCTCTCATTCTACGATAAACTAACACACAACACCTATCCAAAAATAGAAAACAGACCGAGCAGGTGAAATGGAAAACCACCTACTCTCTATTACCATCTTTTCCATCTCTTTCATTCACCAATTCTGTGTCCTCTCTCTCTCTGTGTTTCTCACAGTGTCTCTGAACTCTAGAGTTAACGGTGAATTTCGTTTTGACTTGTATTCTATTTTGACTAAAATGGTAACTCTTGCTATTCTCTCAAAACGAACCAGTTTGCTCAACACAAACCAAAACTTAATTAAAACAAGACATCTGAAGATAAGCATCTTTGTGCATTTTATAAAGTTAGTAGAAAAGAAAAGAAAGAAATCAAAAATCTCCAATTCAAACTGCACCTCCTTCCCCAATAAGCGCAAGGTGTAAGTTGAGGAAACAAGTTCACAATCCACTTGGTGTGTGTAACCTACCAATTTAAAAAGCCCTAATTTTCCAAATCCATCCAATTCAATCCAAAATGGTGTTAAATTATGCACCAAATGAAGATCCCAACCTAGCTTAAATCCAATATCTGATGCCACTGGCTGATTGTGCACCACAATACCCTAAGGAATTCAAAACACAGTTCATAAGAACTCACAAACATGAAAATCAAACCAAAAAGGGAAGAAGAATAGGTGACATAAAAACACTTTGACAATAAAAGCATGTACATTTTTGAAAATGAACTATTATAGAAGGCATCGCCTAATTGCTTAGGAAAAATGATAATGCAAATAAAGTGTGAGATCACAGTCTAAGAGAATACACGTTTTGGCACTCACATATGAAATTATGTTTCCAAGGAGCACCAAAGCAGCATCTACTTAACTACTTTCAATGAAGTTAAAATGAACATTAAAGTGGCAGCTCAAACAAACAATTAGAAAAAACTTGCAGCCTATGTTCTTTTCATATTATCAACAATTATAACTTTTAGACTCTGTTTATTTCATACTATCAACAAACCAGAGAAAGGTTGTCTATCACCATAACTATAATTCAGTAAGGCACTGATAAAAAAAAAAAAACAATTATTCAGAAAGGCATAGCTTACTTATAAAAATAAAAGTACACAAAAAACGGAAGAAGAGTCAAGCTGGGAGAAAATTTAAGGAGCTCAAAGAAAAATAAGTTGAAGAAATATACAAGAACTCAAACCCTCAACAAACTAAGACTATCAAAGAAGATTGACACTAACATAGAAGATTGTACAAACAGAACTTACAACAGCTAATTTGACAATACAAAAGAAGATTCCATAAACAAAACTTACAACTGCAGTCACTGAGCTAAACATTGATAACCCATGCAAGAGACAACTCCATATTACTTGCCAACTACAGTCAAATGGCAGAAGTTTCTCATAAAAAAAAGTTAGTTTTAAGTTTTCAGTATGAGCATAACAATATTAATTAGAGCAATACAGAAGACATATATGATCATCAATCTGATTTATAGTTTTGTGATACATAAAAAGTTTTCTTGCAAAAAAGAAAAAAAAAAAAAAAAAGTGCAAATATATGAACAAAAAGTTTCATTCGCAAGAATTGACACATTGATATGATACATGAGACCAATATAAAGGTTTTGAATCTAAATTAACAAATAGATTTTGTTTTTCAATATCAATAAGAAAGTGTAATGATAAATCACCTTTTCAAGATTAAATTTTATCAATGCTTCCACCCTCAATCCTCTAGGAATGATTCCTTGGAGGGTTGTGAAGATAGGTGCTAGGTTCTGGTGCAAACTGCAAAATGCAAACATATACCACCTATTGCAAAGAAGCCTACAATGCTCAAGTTTAAGCCTATAATATCACAGCCACACCCAGTCACACCCAATCAAAACAACCACAACCAAACCCATACCCAAACCCCAATCAAAACACCCATCACCCAGAAATTTGAATCTAAAACCTCCATAAACACATAAACAAGCACATAATTAGAAATTTAAATCTGCAAGAGACAACTCCATGTTACTTGCCAACTACAGTCAAAATGCAAAAGTTTCTCCAAAAAAAAAAGTTAGTTTTAAGTTTTCAGTATGAGTGTTACAATATTAATTAGAGCAATACAGAAGACATATATGATCATTAATAGGATTTATAGTTTTGTGATCCATAAGAAGTTTTCTTGCAAAAAAGGGAAAAAAAAAAATGAGTGCAAATATATTAACAAAAAGTTCCAGGAAAGAATTGACACATTGGTAAGAAACATGAGACCAATATAAAAGGTTTTGAATTAGAATTTGACAAATAGTTTGTTTTTCCATATCAAGAAGAAAGTGTAATGATAAATCACCTTTTCAAGAATAAATCTTATCAATGCTTCAACCCTCAATCCTCTAGGAATGATTCCTTGGAGGGTTGTGAAGATAGGTGCTAGGTTCTGGTGCAAACTGCAAAATGCAAACATATACCACCAATGGCAAAGAAGCCTACAATGCCACACCCACACCCAGCCACACCCCAATCAAAATAGCCACAGCCAAACCCAAGCCTAAACCCCAATCAAAACACCCATCACTTAGAAATTTGAATCTAAAACCTTCACAAACATTTAAACAAGCACATATTTAGTAATTTAAATAGGAAAGCACCAAACAAAGATATATAAAACAAATAGAAACAGCAATGACAATAAACCAAGAAACAACTATACCAATAAAGGTCTGCTTGGTTGCCCAGAAAACGCAGGAAAATACAATAAACACAAGAATCACAAATTCAAAATACTCCTAATCTATAGTAGGGGAAAAGAATCCTCAAATTTATTTTCTCTAAATTAATATTGAATTTTCCAGAGCTTTCTCGGGAACCAAACGGAGAAGAGAAAGTTAAGGTTTAGCACACCCACAGCATCAAAACACCCATCCCCACAGCCATAGCCAAACCAACCCCCAAACCCACTATCACACCAATAGGAGGCATTGCCAGATTAGCCTATGAATTCATTATTAAGGTTGCAAACAAAGAATGACCAAAAATAAAATAACACATCAAGAAGATGGGACAAGAATTGCAATCAAAGTTTTAAACCCTCACTCAACGAGACTGGAATTTATAATCCTCCTAGGGAAGGTAGTCAAGTATAAGAAATAAGTAAAACAAGAAAAATTAAAATCCTTCTCAAACCCATGTATTAGACAGAATTAAAACATAAATGTGTCCTTAAAATTCCTATGCTTGAGAGAGAGAGTTAATCGGCAAACTCAGCAGCTTAAGATGTGAAGCACCCAAAACTACATAACTTTGAAACCCAACCTACTAACCTATAGAGTAGGTATAAGGACACATAGACCTATACTTCTCTTGTATAAAGAAAAAAGTGATTTTTAAGGCATGCAGATCTTAACTTATATTGGCTGTAATGACAATATAAAGTGATTTTTTTAAATGATAAGTTAACTTTTAAAACTAATAATTACCTGCCAGCCAACGATATGGAATTGTGCTCCTATAGACAAGAACCAAATTGATAGGAAAGCCAACTTCACCAAAACAAATGCCTTAAAAGAGCTATCGAGGACCAAAACCTACAAATAAATTGAAAAATGAACAGTATAGCGTAACAGTTAGTGGGAGCATTATATTAAAGGGCTCATAAGCAAAATGAAAAATCAAGACAGTGTGAGTTTTCTTATCGTTGTAGTCTACACGGTTTAAGTTCAAGAAAGATTTAAGACTTCTACACAAATTCGCCAGCTCAAGTACAAGGAAGTCCAAATCAATTTCCAATCCTCTAGGCAAATCAAGATAAAAATAATCAAACACTGTCCACATAAAACAACAAAATAGACATCACCAGCATATACAGAAGCATGGCAAAAACTTAAGAGCTCAAATGTCAAATATGAGTCTAGAATGGCAAAAACTTCAGCCTGGATACGGACTTGGTTCAGTAACGACACTATCTACACACTCACTTTCTACAACTAGGAAATTAATCAGCAACAATCAAAGGTTATGAACTATGATGCAAACCTTTCTGAACGAATTAGCTCCTTGGTAATCATAACCTATGACGCAAACCTTTCACACTTCTATCAAAAGAACTGTGATGCAAACCTAGAGAAATAAGATAGATCCACATCATTCCTAGGAATCCCAAATCATGCAAATGAAGACAAGATAAAGCAAAATTGGTATTATTTAACCTCGGAATCCATGTTAGGGTCACAAACTTTGTCATTTACCTGCCCCACAACAATAAAAGGCATTACTATATTCAAATTGAACAAGATAAGACAAAGGAACAAGAATTGCAAGGGAAATTTCAAACCCTCACTAGGTGAGACAAAATTTATAGCAGTCCAAAAAACCAAAGCCTGAGAAAAGCAGTTAAAGGTCCACGAATTAGAAAATTAAGATAAGCCAAAAATTGTATAGTTCCTATGATTGCAAGAGACTAAGCACAAAAAAAAAAAAAAAAAATCCTAAAGACATGAAGAATACATTTTAATCATGCACTAAGAAAGCAAAACAAGTAATAAAAAAACTACAATATTTCAGTAGAAACTAACAATTATAAAGATAAATTATTTTAACTCTGAAAGCCAGAGTCTTCTCTATTGCCAAATATTTGATGACAGCGATATCAATCAGCAACAGCCCAATTCACAATATATGACACAAATTATGAAATATAATGTCAATTCCATGTAATTCTCAAAAAGTCCAACTAATCTAGGAGAAGAGAAATCAAAACCTGTATTGCTTTCCCGCTACAACCATTTTCAGGTCACACAGTTATATTCTTGCCCAAATCCAATAAAAAGCATTGCTGGATTAGCCTTTGAATTCATTATTGCGGTTGCATATGCAGAATGACCAAAAATTTAAATAAGCCATCAAGAAAAAGGAAAAAGAATTGCAATAGAAGTTCAAAACCCTTACTCAATAAGACTAGAATTATAATCCTCCTATGAAAGCCAGTCACAGACCCAAGTATTAGAAAGATTTAAAACAACAAAAAACTGTCCTTCAAACTCTTATCATTGTAGCAGAAATAAAATAAAATAAAACAAAAAGGGAGGAAAGGAAAGCCTATTGTCAAATCAGATTCCACTGCCTCACCTGCAAAGTACCAATATATATATATATATATATATATATATAACCTGATTCCCTCATAAACACAACAAGTCGCAAGCCAAATTGGATATGGTGGATGATCAGTTCCCCTTGAACACATAAATCAACAGGAACAAGACATGAAGACAGATGTGGGAACCTCACACCCTCGGTAGCATTGGGCATTGACTTCCTGCATGAGCAAACTGGAAAATATGGAGTCCTAACCACACAGTTCAGTGCATCACTAAATTACATAATCGTACTTAAAAGCATGTTTCATTCAAAAGCAAAAAAACCAAATCAACCTTAGGTCCACCGCAAGCAAATGCAACACCACTAGAATTAAATAAACACTAATAGTGCAGTCTGAGAACCACAAAATCCAAGCTCAAAAAAAAAAAGCATTATTATTTTTGAAAAAATGATTTGAAGAAAGAAAAAAGTCAGGCAAGTACATACAGAAGCATAAAGATCAAAAATAAAATCTAAAACACAATGGCAAATAGTTTATGATAAACAACAATAATCAATATAAAAAAAAATTTAAGTCATAATAATCTTAGCATGAGCTAGGCATTCAGTAAAGGAGAGAGAGAGCATGGGAGAGGAGAGAAGAGGAAAGAGGGAGGAGAGGCTAAGAACAACTAATAGATTTAAACAGCGTCGACGGACTAAATGGTGTTCAAGGACTAAGTTGGTCACTTTTTAAAAGTTGTAGACTTGAGTGGTATTAGCCCAAAAGTCAAGTTAGTATAGTGAAATTTACCCCAAAAAAAAGGTGTTAAAAGAAAGTACCTTTAATCCCAAGAGAGGTTTGGCCGGATCCAACGGCAGTGAAGGCATGTTCAATTTGCACTAGCTTCCCTAAAGGACTACTCAAAAATAACAACAATAATAAGAAGAGGTATAAGAAAACATGAACAGTAAAAAAAACAAGTTGAAAGTATGGTATAGTAACTCGAAAGTGGTGAGAGAGAATGAGTACTAATTGTCACCCATGCTGTCTTTTTGAGAGAGAGAGAGAGAGAGAGAGAGAGAGAGAGAGAAGAGTTCAGTTTAATGTTTCACAAACATCAAGAAGAGAGAATGCCAATGAGAGATATCCTTTTTGTTATGTGACCATTCTTTCTTGTCGGACAAGAAGCTTTTTTCTTTTTAATAATAAAATTAAAATCGCAAATTAAACCCCTAAGTTTTGTCATTTAATTTAAGTTAATTACAATACTGTCATACACATTATACCTAAAATCATGTTTTTAAAACACGATTTCAAGTGTGTTCTACACACAGTGTATATCTATCACCGCTCTCTAATTAAACCACATTAAAGAGAATTGTATTTAATGTATCCTAGGGCTATATTAGGTGTTAAATGAGATAATTCTCCAAAAACAAACGTGTTAAATGAGATGAAGGGTGGCCAAGTGGTTCCTACTTTCAAG
Organism: Castanopsis chinensis; assembly: GCA_032878915.1. Lineage (NCBI taxonomy): Eukaryota > Viridiplantae > Streptophyta > Magnoliopsida > Fagales > Fagaceae > Castanopsis > Castanopsis chinensis. The sequence continues at coordinate 3,376,550 of JAVQMG010000075.1, read as the reverse complement.
TCTCTCCTCAATGTTAACCATTCATTATAAAAGGTTGGTTAAAAATTGTGTTTCTTATTCAAAAAAAAAAAAAAAAAGGTCTGTTTGAGCAAATGTTGAGGGTGCTCAATTGAGGAGAAACCTACTTAACCTCAAGCCAAGTTGTAGAAATTTGTTTTCCTATTTCATTCACAACTTGGTTTTGTGCCATATCTTATAACCCTATTTGTGTGTCTATATTAACCATGCTTTGGTTCGCACATTTTCCAGTAAAGAAAAGAATGCCACTCGATGTGATATTCATTGAGAAAGCAAAACCAAGCCATGTATTTCTTTCCTTTTGATTGATAGAAAAAACATGTTTCTATACTCACTCGTGATCATTGAAAAATAAGGAAAAACAATAATCCAAGTATGATGCTAACTACCTTAATATTTGCTAACATCTGCTGCCTAACTATTACAGAACATTAATGAGTATTGTTGGAAAGGCACTCAATACACTGGAATAACATAATATTCATTTTAGTGACGCATTCGCCAATCTTAAGAGAAGTAAAATTCTTAATATTCTAAATTTTTTAAACAGAGCATTACCAAAATAGGAATGGCACAAAAGTTTTGAAACAGAGACATAAAAACCTTTGCCTAAAAATGAACAATAGTTTCATATAAAAAAATGCAAAGATGCACCCAATAATCAATGCAAATAAAATTGATCATGCAAGAAAACAAAGTTGGCATCAACATTAGACTTATCATGAATATAATTCATAATTTTTGAAATCGCATAAAGTAGGACCAACAGAGTATCTTATGTTACTAGTTTTTTTTTTTTTTTTTAAAAACAAGTAAGCTTTGTCAAATGTAAAATGCTTTACCAAGCTGCATGTCAAGACCTTTTTAAGGAGCATATGCTGATGAAGGTGGACAGACATTGTCAGAAGTGCTCTAATTAAACTAATATATATGCACTCAAACTAAAAATAATAACAATAAAAAAGATTTCAGAAAAGGTAGACCTAAGATCACAAAGAGCAGCCCATGGAAAACTTAAAATAACAGTGAAAAAATGTATTTGGATTATAATCCTTGCTTTAAGAAGTTAATGCATAACTAAAATTTTAGATGAACAAAGTATGAACTACTTGTTTACAACATATACTGATAGATGACTCACACAAACTTAGCATGTACCACACATCAACATCACCCACAATTGATAATAAAAAAATGGGGCATTTTTGCAAAATTTATGCAGACAAATAAGCACAAACCTTTAGACTTGGAGGAAAAGGATTCAATACCAGTGCTAAATCCAAACCCAGAACCACTTCCAAAACCACCTCTACCACCGCCAGATATTCTCATGGCACTAAAGCTACTAGCAATCCTTCCAGAGCCCATTGACTGTAAAGACAAAAACCTTTTTCAATCTGCAGAATATGTACAAGAATCTTATAAGGGATGGATCAAATCAATGCAGCAAATTAATAGAAGGAAGATAATTAGGAGAACCACGAACCTTGCTTTTGCCAATCCCACTGGCTTTGCACTTGATAACATCCTAGGTTTCATTAATCTTGCACTGCAATATCAGCTTGTGCAACATCACTTCAAGACTCTCCATCTTACAGTACTTCTTAACCTGAGCAAATCAAAACACAAAGGGGAGAATTTATGCTGCATCATACTCCACACCACACAATTGTATTTGTTGAACCTTCAAGAAATTTCAAAGATCAGACCCCATAACAATTTTTTTTTCTGTCAATAAGCAGGACAAACCAATCAGAATAAGTTGTTCGAGAGAACAAAATTGAATTAAAGGAATAAATCAAAGTGAAAATGACTGACAAAAGATTACAAAGACTAACCTGTTGACTGTGTGATTGGTGGTCTTTGGAAAGATAGAGAGCTTCAGCTTCACAACTCAAGGAATCTCAACAAACATGTATATATTGTAATGGATATTGTTGCATTTATCCAAAAGTTGGTTAGCTGCATCAAGTGTTTGTTACACATTTTTTTTATCTAAATAAAGGAAACTAAAATAAGAGGGGGAAAAAAGACCTCACCGTTATAACCAAAGTTGCTATTTAAGCAATCTTAGTAATATTTTCCATTATTGGGCATTTTCACAAGAATTAAAATGCTAATGCACTCAGCAGAGCCTCAAATTTCAAATGAAAAAAATTTCCACTGACAGAATAAAAAAAAGAGAGGAAAAGAACCATGTGGACATTCGATTTCATGTTCTCAGACCACAAAGCTCGGACCCCATAACAATTTTTTTTCTTTGAATAAGTAGGACAAAGCAAAGAACACAATTAAAAGAAATGAATCAAAGTGAAAATCACCAATAAAATATTACAAAAACATATATATATATATATATATTATTATCTTTTGGTTTTGAATTTTGAATCACCAAGAATTTGCCAATTCAAAGTTTCAGCAACTATGTGCCAATACTCCAAGCTAAGCAGATGAAACATTGGGAATTTATTCAGCTCTTCATATCCAAGCAGGCCATAAAGTCCTACAGAAAGAACAAACCTCTTTTCATTCTAAACAAAAACCAGATAATGTTGTAGAAATGCTTGCTACCCTGCATACCATTTTCTACGTTACTTTCTAACAGGGTGTTAATCTTCCTGGGTTCAAGAAATTTGTCTAAGTCCCATAGATCAGTGATAATGTAGTCCAGCAATTATCAAATAAAACTTTCTTGTTCCTACTTATGTTACTCCTAACAGTATGTTACTCTCCCCGGGTTCATGGAATTTGTCAAAGACCCATATATCACTGATATTGTGGTCTAGAAATTATCCAAAAAAGAATAAAATTTCTTGTTTAAAACTCATAGCAAGAAAAATTCTCTGGCCAATCTAAATCGAACAAACCTGTATGTAAAGCACAAGCACAATCTTAGATGCAATCATTTAGAACAAACACTAATAGCGTGAGATGATATCAAACAATGCTTCCCCTTTTTTATATTTTAATTTACAAATGCCATTAGCAACCCAATACAGTATAAAATTGAAGAAGAATTTGGGTGAATACCTAATCATGGCAGATGGAATGATGGGGAACTCACCCCTTCCGACCACTAAAGCCAACACAGAAAGAAAACATGCAGAAATTTTGGTAAGAGGTCAATCAAAACATAAACAGAAATGGAAATTTACAGAGAGAGAGAGAGAGAGAGAGAGAGATTACCTGGTTTGTGAGTGAGCCAAAAAATCAAACCAAAAACACTCTAATCTCTCTCTCTCTCTCTCTCTCTCTCTCTCTCTCTCTCTCTATGCAAACCCACACACAACCCTTACCCCCCCCCCCAAACAAAAAAAAAAAACAGACTGAGCAGGTGAAATGGAGATTCAGAAAGCTCTAACTCAAATTGCAGCTCCTTCCCCAATAAGAGCAACGTGTAAGGTGAGGAAATGAGTTCACAATCCACTTGGTGTATGTGTAACCTACCAATATAAAAATCCCTAATTTTCCAAATCCATCCAATTCAATCCAAAATGATGTTTAATTATGCACCAAATGAAGATCCCAACCCAGCTAAAATCCAATATCCGATTACATTAGCATGTAATCAAAGCAAAATGCACTTAACACTGAAGGTATTCTTTTGAATAACCTAAGATCCCACACATCTTGAGGTACGACATATGTGTTTATTAAATCCTGGAAGAAGAGTAAGTGACATAAAAACACTTTTAGAATAAAAGCATGTACATTTTTGTAAATGGACTATTATAGAAGGCCAGCCTAATTGCTTAGAAAAAAAGATAATGCAAATAAAGTGCAAGAACATAGTCTAAGAGGATACACATTCCAGCACTCACTTATGAAATTATGTTTCCAACTTCACAGAAACAAATGCCTTCATAGAATAGTATAGTATCACATTAGTGGGAACACTATATTAAAAGACCTACATGCAAAATGTAAAATGTAAGAGCCAAACAAAAACAAAAACAAAAGCAAAAAATAAAAAGAGTTTTCTTATAATTCTGCTCTACACCAATAAGAGGCATTGCCAGATTAAGCTGTGAATTCACTATTGAGGTTGCCAACACATAATGACCAAAAATAATATAACACAGCAAGATAAAGGGAGAAAAAATGCAATAGAAATTTCAAACCCTCACTTCGCAAGACTGGGAATTATAATCCTTCTCAAAAATGAAACCCAGGAAATTCAGTCACAAACCCATGTATTAGACAGAATTAAAACAACAATAATGTATCCTTAAAATTCTTATGATTGAAGGAGTGAAAAACAAAAGGAAAGAAAAAGGGAGTTTATCACCAACCATCTTAAGGCCACAAACTTTGTAATTTACCTGTCCCACAAAAATTAGAGGCATTAGCATATTCAAATTGAACAAGACAGGACAAAGGTACAAGAATTGCAAGGGAAATTTCAAACCTTCACTAGGTGATTAACAGGGAATAGACTAATGATAAAGTAGCTTATAAGAGCTTGCTTACACTCTTGCTGCAAAAGTAAATCATAATTTTTCCTACCATAGATACATCATGATCAAAGTATTTGAACTAGCAATAAATAGCAAGACATAATGAAACTCTAGTGTTTAGCACAAACTAAAGGAATATTCAAGTAGAAACATTAATCTTCACAGGTTAGGGAGAGAATGATGAGATAAATTGATAAAAAAAATAATTATTGCCTTAGGTCCTCTTATAAAAAAATTCAAGACTTCTATGCACTCAGTGGTAAACAAAATCACTATTTCCCTTGCTGTACAAATATCAAGATTGTAAATCACAATTTCCCCATTTGTAGACACATCAAGATTCAATCATTTTGACTACCAACAAATAGCATGATATAATAATCCTCCGGTTGCAGGCTGACAAAAACAACATCAATGATGAAATAGACAACAACTAGCAAAACTTCAATTAAAAAAATGAAGATGCAGGCGTTTATTGCCTTAGGTCCTCATCAAACTCCATCCAAAATAGACATACCACAGCTACACATATTAAACAGATTAATTTAGGGGTAACAAAATCATAAAAACCCTCCCATCCCAGAACATGATCCAACAATACAAAAGAAAACTACGTAACTTAGAAACCCAACCAACTAACCCATAAATTGGGTAAAAGGTAGCATAGACCTAAACTTCTCTTGTATTTAGAAAACAATTATTCTTTAGGCATGCAAATCTTATCTTAAATTGGCTTCCAATTACACTATGTTGCAAATTCAAAGCCCAACTCATGCAAATCACCACAGGAACTACCCACAGTAATAGAAGGCATTACAACATACGAATTAGATATAAACTTGCCAAAATAAAATGACTAAAGTCAAACAAGAAAGCAGGACAAATGGACCAGAATTTCAATGGAACTTTCAAATCCTCGCTGAGTGAGGCTGAGATTTATAATCCTCAAAGAAGACAAATCCTAAAAAAAGCATACACTGCCCAATATTAAAAAACAATAGGGGAAATAACCTAACAATTCATATAATTGAAGGAGAGAATAAAGAAAACAAGGGGGAAAGAAAAGATTGCTTATTGCCAAAATAAACTCCATCACCTACAATTGCAAAAGTTGCATAATGAAGAGAAGAACTCTTACCATAAAAGGTAAATCTGATATATTTCTGGCATTCAAACAACCATTTTTAAAGCTGGATGCTCTTATCTGACTGCCCAATGACAAAATTGACAATCTTAGGTTCTTAAAAGTTGTAATAAGTGCATGTCAACAGCAGTTAGAAAAAGGAATAGGGACAAAAATGCCAAGTAATGCTGGGATTAGTTAAAACCAAAGAAATGGAGCCTAAAATACACATAATGTAAGCACCAAGTTTTTTTTTTTTTTTTTAAATGATAAGTTAACTCTTAAAACTAATAATTACCTGCCAGCCAACGATATGGAATTGTGCTCCTATAGACAAGAACCAAATCGATAGGAAAGCCAACTTCACCAAAACAAATGCCTTAAAAGAGCTATCGAGGACCAAAACCTACAAATAAATTGAAAAATGAACAGTATAGCATAACAGTTAGCGGGAGCATTATATTAAAGGGCTCATAAGCAAAATGAAAAATCAAGACAGTGTGAGTTTTCTTATCGTTGTAGTCTACACGGTTAAGTTCAAGAAAGATTTAAGACTTCTACACAAACTCGCCAGCTCAAGTACAAGGAAGTCCAAATCAATTTCCAATCCTGTAGGCAAATCAAGATAAAAATAATCAAACACTGTCCACATAAAACAACAAAATAGACATCACCAGCATATACAGAAGCATGGCAAAAACTTAAGAGCTCAAATGTCAAATATGAGTCTAGAAAGGCAAAAACTTCAGCCTGGATACGGACTTGGTTCAGCAATGACACTATCTACACACTCACTTTCTACAACTAGGAAATTAATCAGCAACAATCAAAGGTTATGAACTATGATGCAAACCTTTCTGAACGAATTAGCTCCTTGGTAATCATAACCTATGACGCAAACCTTTCACACTTCTATCAAAATAGCTGTGATGCAAACCTAGAGAAATAAGATAGATCCACATCATTCCTAGGAATCCCAAATCATGCAAATGAAGACAAGATAAAGCAAAATTGGTATTATTTAACCTCAGAATCCATGTTAGGGTCACAAACTTTGTCATTTACCTGCCCCACAACCTAAGAATCACGGGTGCGTTTTCAAATTTGGGTGCGGGTGCGGGTGCGGGTGCGGGTACGGGTGCAGGTGTGGGACTCGGCAATTTTTGAAAAAATAGGATGCGGGTGCGGCAGGGTGCGGCAATTAAAAAATTATTAAAAATATTTTTATATATATTTTATATATTGGTAAGCATGCTTATATAATAATAATAATAGAAAGCTCATATAATAATAATAATAATAATAATAATAATAATAATAATAATAAAATAATAGATATGCACAAGTTTTTGACACTTGAATGATTGACAGAGGTATTAAAATAGATAAGACTTCCCAAAAATAAATAAATAAATAAATAATAAAAGATGTGGCTTAGTGGCTCACTTATTTGATCAGCCCAAAAACAAAATAAAAGATATATGGAGCAGGTATTAAAAAAGGTATAGCTTCTCATTATTTAAAACAAGAAAAAAAAAAAAAAAAAAAAAGATGGCTCACGTGTTTGGTCAGAGAGGCAAAACAAACAAAATAAAGCCCCTCTGACCAAAGGCATTTAAGTGATAGAACTGAAGACAATGGAGTCACTGAAGAGAAGAAATGAGTGTAGGGCGGACTGGTTTTCATTGTTCCAAACGGTGCGTTTGCACCTTCCTTTTTTTTTTCTTTTTTTTCGGCTAAGTTAAACGGTGCGCTTTGCACCTGATGGGTTTTTTTTTTTTGAATTTTGGTCGTATCGGCCGATTCACGCCGGTATCAGCGTTGCGCCCGATACCAACTAATTCGGGCCGAATCGGCGCGAGTCGGCCCGGTTTGGCACGCGTCGACTCGAATCGGCGCACGTCGCGCCGAAGAAAATAGTTTTTTAATGTCCGACGCGGCACGGACACGCAGGCAGCGGCATCACCTGCGCGTCCCCGCATCGGACGCGGGTGCGGCGGCCCAAACGCCGCACCCATGCTTCCTAGCCCACAACAATAAAAGGCATTACTATATTCAAATTGAACAAGATAAGACAAAGGAACAAGAATTGCAAGGGAAATTTCAAACCCTCACTAGGTGAGACAAAATTTATAGCAGTCCAAAAAACCAAAGCCTGAGAAAAGCAGTTATAGGTCCACAAATTAGAAAATTAAGATAAGCCAAAAATTGTATAGTTCTTATGATTGCAAGAGACTAAGCACAAAAAAAAAAAAAATAAAAAAAATCCTATAGACATGAAGAATACATTTTAATCATGCACTAAGAAAGCAAAACAACTAATTAAAAAACTACAATATTTCAGTAGAAACTAACAATTATAAAGATAAATTATTTTAACTCTGAAAGCCACAGTCTTCTCTATTGCCAAATATTTGATGACAGCGATATCAATCAGCAACAGTCCAATTCACAATATATGACACAAATTATGAAATATAATGTCAATTCCATGTAATTCTCAAAAAGTCCAACTAATCTAGGAGAAGAGAAATCAAAACCTGTATTGCTTTCCCGCCACAACCATTTTCAGGTCACACAGTTATATTCTTGCCCAAATCCAATAAAAATCATTGCTGGATTAGCCTTTGAATTCATTATTGAGGTTAAATATGCAGAATGACCAAAAATTTAAATAAGCCATCAAGAAAAAGGAAAAAGAATTGCAATAGAAGTTCAAAACCCTTACTCAATAAGACTAGAATTATAATCCTCCTATGAAAGCCAGTCACAGACCCAAGTATTAGAAAGATTTAAAACAACAAAAAACTGTCCTTCAAACTCTTATTATTGTAGCAGAAATAAAATAAAATAAAACAAAAAGGGAGGAAAGGAAAGCCTATTGTCAAATCAGATTCCACTGCCTCACCTGCAAAGTACCAATATATATATATATATATATATATATATAACCTGATTCCCTCATAGACACAAGTCGCAAGCCAAATTGGATATGGTGGATGATCAGCTCCCCTTGAATACATAAATCAACAGGAACAAGACATGAAGACAGATGTAAGAACCTCACACCCTCGGTAGCATTGGGCATTGACTTCCTGCATAAGCAAACTGGAAAATATGGAGTCCTAACCACACAGTTCAGTGCATCACTAAATTACATAATCGTACTTAAAAGCATGTTTCATTCAAAAGCAAAAAAACCAAATCAACCTTAGGTCCACCGCAAGCAAATGCAGCACCACTAAAGAAAAGAATGCCACTCGATGTGATATTCATTGAGAAAGCCATGTATTTCTTTCCTTTTGATTGATAGAAAAAACATGTTTCTATACTCACTCGTGATCATTGAAAAATAAGGTAAAACAATAATCCAAGTATGGTGCTAACTACCTTAATATTTGCTAACATCTGCTGCCTAACTATTACAGAACATTAATGAGTATTGTTGGAAAGGCACTCAATACACTGGAATAACATAATATTCATTTTAGTGACGCATTCGCCAATCTTAAGAGCAGTAAAATTCTCAATATTCTAAATTTTTTAAACAGAGGATTACCAAAATAGGAATGGCACAAAAGTTTTGAAACAGAGACATAAAAAACCTTTGCCTAAAAATGAACAATAATTTCATATAAAAAAATGCAAAGATGCACCCAATAATCAATGCAAATAAAATTGATCATGCAAGAAAACAAAGTTGGCATCAACATTAGACTTATCATGAATATAATTCATAATTTTTGAAATCGCATAAAGTAGGACCAACAGAGTATCTTATGTTACTAGTTTTTTTTTTTAAAAAAAAAAAACAAGTAAGCTTTGTCAAATGTAAAATGCTTTACCAAGCTGCATGTCAAGACCTTTTTAAGGAGCATATGCTGATGAAGGTGGACAGACATTGTCAGAAGTGCTCTAATTAAACTAATATATATGCACTCAAACTAAAAATAATAACAATACAAAAGATTTCAGAAAAGGTAGACCTAAGATCACAATGAGCAGCCCATGGAAAACTTAAAATAACAGTGAAAAAATGTATTTGGATTATAATCCTTGCTTTAAGAAGTTAATGCATAACTAAAATTTTAGATGAACAAAGTATGAACTACTTGTTTACAACATATACTTATAGATGACTCACACAAACTTAGCATGTACCACACATCAACATCATCCACAATTGATAATAAAAAAATGGGGCATTTTTGCAAAATTTATGCAGACAAATAAGCACAAACCTTTAGACTTGGTGGAAAAGGATTCAATACCAGTGCTAAATCCAAACCCAGAAACACTTCCAAAACCACCTCTACCACCGCCAGATATTCTCATGGCACTAAAGCTACTAGCAATCCTTCCAGAGCCCATTGACTGTAAAGACAAAAACCTTTTTCAATCTGCAAAATATGTACAAAAATCTTATAAGGGATGGATCAAATCAATGCAGCAAATTAATAGAAGGAAGATAATTAGGAGAACCACGAACCTTGCTTTTGCCAATCCCACTGGCTTTGTACTTGATAACATCCTAGGTTTCATTAATCTTGCACTGCAATATCAGCTTGTGCAACATCACTTCAAGACTCTCCATCTTACAGTACTTCTTAACCTGAGCAAATCAAAACACAAAGGGGAGAATTTATGCTGCATCATACTCCACACCACACATTTGTATTTGTTGAACCTTCAAGAAATTTCAAAGATCAGACCCCATAACAATTTTTTTTTTCTATCAATAAGCAGGACAAACCAATCAGAATAAGTTGTTCGAGAGAACAAAATTGAATTAAAGGAATAAATCAAAGTGAAAATGACTGAAAAGATTACAAAGACTTACCTGTTGACTATGTGATTGGTGGTCTTTGGAAAGATAGAGAGCTTCAGCTTCACAACTCAAGGAATCTCAACAAACATGTATATATTGTAATGGATATTGTTGCATTTATCCAAAAGTTGGTTAGCTGCATCAAGTGTTTGTTGCACGTTTTTTTTATCTAAATAAAGGAAACTAAAATAAGAGGGGGAAAAAAGACCTCACCGTTATAACCAAAGTTGCTATTTAAGCAATCTTAGTAATATTTTCCATTATTGGGCATTTTCACAAAAATTAAAATGCTAATGCACTCAGCAGAGCCTCAAATTTCAAATGAAAAAAATTCCACTGACAGAATAAAAAAAAGAAAGAGAGGAAAAGAACCATGTGGACATTTGATTTCATGTTCTCAGACCACAAAGCTTGGACCCCATAACAATTTTTTTTCTTTGAATAAGTAGGACAAAGCAAAGAACACAATTGAAAGAAATGAATCAAAGTGAAAATCACCAATAAAATATTACAAAAACATGTATATATTATTATCTTTTGGTTTTGAATTTTGAATCACCAAGAATTTGCCAATTCAAAGTTTCAGCAACTATGTGCCAATACTCCAAGCTAAGCAGATGAAACATTGGGAATTTATTCAGCTTTACATATCCAAGCAGGCCATAAAGTCCTACAGAAAGTACAAACCTCTTTTCATTCTAAACAAAAACCAGATAATGTTGTAGAAATGCTTGCTACCCTGCATACCATTTTCTACGTTACTTTCTAATAGGGTGTTAATCTTCCTGGGTTCAAGAAATTTGTCTAAGTCCCATAGATCAGTGATAATGTAGTCCAGCAATTATCAAATAAAACTTTCTTGTTCCTTCTTATGTTACTCCTAACAGTATGTTACTCTCCCCGGGTTCATGGAATTTGTCAAAGACCCATATATCACTGATATTGTGGTCTAGAAATTATCCAAAAAAGAATAAAATTTCTTGTTTAAAACTCATAGCAAGAAAAATTCTCTGGCCAATCTAAATTGAACAAACCTGTATGTAAAGCACAAGCACAATCTTAGATACAATCATTTAGAACAAACACTAATAGCCTGAGATGATATCAAACAATGCTTTCCCTTTTTATATTTTAATTTACAAATGCCATTAGCAACCCAATAGAGTATAAAATTGAAGAACGATTTGGGTGAATACCTAATCATGGCAGATGGAATGATGGGGAACTCACCCCTTCCGACCACTAAAGCCAACACAGAAAGAAAATATGCAGAAATTTTGGTAAGAGGTCAATCAAAACATAAACAGAAATGGAAATTTAGAGAGAGAGAGAGAGAGAGAGAGAGAGAGATTACCTGGTTTGTGAGTGAGCCAAAAAATCAAACCAAAAACACTCTAATCTCTCTCTCTCTCTCTCTCTCTCTCTCTCTCTCTCTCTCTCTCTCTCTCTCTCTATGCGAACCCACACACAACCCTCAACCCCCCAAAAAAAAAAAAAACAGACTGAGCAGGTGAAATGGAGATTCAGACAGCTCTAACTCAAATTGCAGCTCCTTCCCCAATAAGAGCAACGTGTAAGGTGAGGAAATGAGTTCACAATCCACTTGGTGTATGTGTAACCTACCAATATAAAAATCCCTAATTTTCCAAATCCATCCAATTCAATCCAAAATGATGTTTAATTATGCACCAAATGAAGATCCCAACCCAGCTTAAATCCAATATCCGATTACATTAGCATGTAATCAAAGCAAAATGCACTTAACACCGATGGTATTCTTTTGAATAACCTAAGATCCCACACATCTTGAGGTACGACATATGTGTTTATTAAATCCTGGAAGAAGAGTAAGTGACATAAAAACACTTTTAGAATAAAAGCATGTACATTTTTGTATATGGACTATTATAGAAGGCCAGCCTAATTGCTTAGAAAAAAAGATAATGCAAATAAAGTGCGAGAACATAGTCTAAGAGGATACACATTCCGGCACTCACATATGAAATTATGTTTCCAAAGAGCACCAAAGCAGCATCTACCGGCATGAAAACTAAAATGAACATTAGAGTAGCAGCTCAAACAAACAATTAGAAAAAACTTGCAGGATATATTTATTTCATACTATCAACAAATTATATCTTTTAGGTTGTGTTTATTTCATAATATCAACAAACTAGAGAAGTTGGTTATCATCATAACCATAATTCAATAAGGCACTTATAAAAAAAAAAATAATAATTCAGAAAGGCATAACTTATAAAAATAAAAGTACACAAACAAAAAAGAAAAGTCAAACTGGGTGAAAATTTAAGGTGCTCAGAGAAAAATAAGTTGAAAAAATATACAAGAACTTGAACCCTCAATATATTGAGATTATCATAGAAGATTGACACTACCAAAGAAGATTGTACCAACAGAAATTATAACAGCAATATTGACAATATGAAAGAAGATTCCATAAACAAAACTTACAACTACAGGTGCTGAGCTAAACATTGGTAACCCATGCAGGACACAACACCATATTACTTGCCAACTACAGTCAAACTGCAAAATTTTCTCAAAAAATAAGTCAGTTTTAAGTTTTCAGTATGAGGATAAAAATATTAATTCGAGCAATACAAAAGACATATATGATCATTAATAGGATTATTAATTTATAATTATGTGACACAAAAATGCAAAGGAGGATCCCTTCAAGAAATTCATAGAGCTTTATAATGCCAAGAGAACAATAAAAAGATAGACCTAGCCCAAAGGAAAAGATCAGGTAACTATTGCTGGGTATTCAAAAAAAAGACAAATATACTATGAAAAGAACTACCAGAAATTATGTTGGGACTAAAAGTGATAAAGATCATGCTAGCACTAACAAGATCTATAGATATCAAGTCAATCTGAATAAACGACCCATTTGCCTTGGAGACATTATTAACATTGCTCTTACAATGATTCTCCTCCACCACAATACTCCTCTCCATGTTAGCAAATAATACCACAGCATGCAAATACACAATTTCCTACACCACCCTCCCCCCCCCCCACCCACCAAAAAAAAGTAACTCAGTGGCATCATTATCATATGCTAAAATTACAATTTAGTGGTAATAATAGTAATAGACTTGAACACAACTTAATGTTCCACAGGCACTCACAATATCTTAAGCAAAGTCCCAAGTGTTAGGGTTTAGCACACCCACAAAATCAAATCTATCAACAAAAAGTTTCATTAGCAAGAATTGACACATTGGTAAGAAACATGAGACCAATATAAAAGGTTTTGAATCTAAATTTGATAGAAACAGTTTTTGTTTTTCCATATCAGTAAGAAAGTGTAATGATAAATCACCTATTCAAGAATAAATTTTACCAATGCTTCAACCCTCAATACTCTAGGAATGATTCCTTGGAGGGTTGTGAAGATAGTTGCTGGGTTCTGGTGCAAATTGCAAAATGAAAACATACCATCTATGGCAAAGAAGACTACAATGCACAAGTTGAAGTAAGTTGAGTTTGAGTAAGTATTCTATAATCTAATATACGGATGAAAGTGGCACCGGAAAAGAATTGTAAAAGTCATTCATAGTCATAGACCAAAATGCGCATCAGAAAAGATGATAACAAAATTTCAGAATTTAACAGCAAAAAGAAACATAGATTATAACAACAAAAGACAGAGAAAGAGAGAGAGAGAGAGAGAGAGAGAGAGATGCAATTATAACAACAAAAGAAACAAAAGAGAGAAATGCAATTATACATTTTTTTGAATCGCTATCTTATGATGAGATGTTCACATCAAAATCCACAACGTATTTTGGCGGTTGACATTATTGTTATTTTTTGTTCTTTATATAAATATGGAGACTGAAACAAATACTCAAAAGAAAACCAATTCTAAACAGAACAGAAGAAGATTAGGAAAGAAAATCTCAACCACAAATGAAAACATTCCATAACCTAAAGAGAGAGAGACAACAGATGGTGAATTATGAATAGCACAACTAGTTATATTCTCGCAAAAGGATACAGTTAGGACAAGGAGTTTTGATTGAATTACTGAAACACGAATGTGAGAGCAATGCGCCAAATAATTGAAATTATCAAAACCCCATCAATTTCTGGAAATTATTCATAAGAAAAAACAACCAAATGTAACCCTAAATCTAAATCAAGTTAATTGAAATACCATACCTAACCGATAAGTTTATAAAACAAAATCTAAAAACTTTACCGGTTTTAGAGAAGGAATTGTCCGTCCGGCGGTGGCTAAGCCCATGATAAATCAACCAAAGAACAGAGAAATCAAAACCCATACCCATGATAAATCAACCCAAAGAACACACAGAGAAATCAAAACCAACTCATACCCATGAGAAATCAAATCAAAGAACGAACACACAGAGAAATCAAAACCCAAAACACAAACCACAATCCAAACAGGGAAATAGAGAACCCAAACATTAAAACTTTCCCACATTTTCTCACTAGCCAAACATTTTCTCACCTGTATTAACTACTAATGCATGCAAACAGAACATAACAATCAACCAAAAAACACAAATTAAAATCAACGTATTCCAACAAAAATTTTAATATAAAAAATAATTAATTAATTAATTAATACTCATACCCAGGTAAACCTTAATGCAATCTTTGGCCTCTATTCCAGAATTTGAAGCAGACCCACATGAACAAACACAAAGGAAACAGCATTAAAAAATGTGAAAAAAAATTGCTTCCGGAAAGAAAACAAAAAAATCACGTAAAAGTGAAGTCGACTCACCCGACTGGCCTTTGTTTCTTGGGCTCGGCGATGAACGGAAACAAAAAAATGATGAGAATCAGATCAAAAACCCTAACCCTAACCCTAACAGAGAGGAGACCGTAAAGAGAGCAATGGAGAGGAGAGAATAAAAATAAAGAGAGGAATTAATACAGGTGGAGAGAGAGACGTGATGTTTGCTTTTTGTGAGTGTAGAGAGAGAGTGAGTGATAGAGAGAGAGGTTTTTGGAAAGAGAGCCGTTGGAGTTGGAACTTGAAACGGGGCCCACAGTCCTTGTACTATTTTTTTTGAAAATATACACCCAGTCCAAGTTTTAATTGCTTCGGTTTTTTTTTTTTTTTAATTGAAAAAAGTGATGGGATAGTCTGTGAAAGTTTGAGGGACTAGAGAAATGATGAGTCCGACTTCTAATAACATTTTCATCAAGTATGTCAAATATTAAATATTTCGTATTTGATAAATTAAACTCTAAAAAATTATTTTTATCAAGTATTTTAAATGTCATAATATTTTGTATTGATGAATGGTATAATCTCAAATTTGTGACCGCGTTGTTTACAAATGTCATCCGGTAGAGCTCGCTTTCTTTTAAAGAAAGAATAAAAATTGAATGAAGTTGTAAAATAAAATAAATAAAAATATTAAAGAAAGAATATTTAAATGAAATTGTAAAAAAAAAATAAAATGTTTGATATTTGGTATATTGTAAAGTGTGGTATTAAAATTGTAAAAGTTGTGTTTTAAAATTGTAAATGCTAAAATTTCTACAATTGTTGATGAGAATGCTCTAAGGAAATTTTAGGGGTCATTTGGTATTGATTTTGAGCAACAATTTTCAGTTTTTAAACAATATTACATATATTTTCACACACTTTTTTACTCACATGTATTTCAAAAAATATAAACATCGTTACTAGAACGACATTAACAAACACCCCCTCTAATTTTAGTTTTTTTTTTTTTTTTTTGTTAAACTTCTATCATTCAGCCTTATGATTTTTGGTTAAACTTCTATCATTCAGCCTAATAACTTTATTATAATTGTATGATAATTTTGAGGACACTATCCTGCAAAAGACTACTTTTTACTATTCACTTCCCTCAATGTTAAGTTATTCATAATTTTCATTTTGGTGCTTAAATGTAAAGCCATTATTCGTGTTAGAATTTTTTTTTTTAAGAAACACACGCGCGCACGATCACACATATATAGAGGAAGGGGATGAGATGAAGGAATACACTCACACGGCAACACCAAAACTGCATGGTTGGTTCATGTTAGAATATTGATTAAGTAATTAAGGGCCTATTTGGTAATGTTGTTCTAGTAATGTTATTTAAGTGTTAAAGAAATGTGTGTTATACTGTTTAAATCACAAAAACTGTTATTCAAACAACGGTACCAAGAAGACCTTAAATGTATTATTTTTTATCAACTTAAAGGCCCGTTTGGTACATGTTTAAACAACAATTTTCAATTTTTTTGGAAATACATGTGAATGAAAAAGTGTATAAAAATACATATAATGTTATTTAAAAACTGAAAACATGTGATTAAACTCGCATAGGGGCCTAAGTTTGTTGGAAGATGGTTTTGTAAAAAAAAAAAAAAAAAAGGAATTAAGAAAATAGCAAACTAGTTATTTAGTAACGGTATGGTTCAACCATTTTCACAATTACCGAAGTTATTCACTATAAGTAAAGATGTGCATTGGATGGATTTGAAGGACTTTTCAATCAAATTCGACAAGATCAAAGGGAAAAATCTTCAACCCATCACATATGTATATTAGCCATTATAGTGATTTCAAGGGTATGTTTTTGTCAGAAAAAAAAATTATTTTATCCCTGAGAATTACCAAAATATCAAAAAACCTATAAATACAACAAAACATCTTAAATGACTCCTTTAAAACTGCCAGAATGAATAAAATGCTCCACGAATGCTCAAAATATTTCAAAGCCCTAGAAAATGACCAAAACGCCCCCAAAATGACCACAATACTTCCTTAAAACATTAAAAATGACCAAAACTCTGTCAAAACCTCCAAAATAAGCAAATTACCATCGAAACCTCTGAAAATTATCAGAATAACCCTAAACTAAGCCAAAATAACTTCAATTTTTCAGATTTTTGTGATACTTTGGTCGGTTTCAAGTTGTTTTGCACAGTCTAGAGACGTTTAGGGGATTTTGTACATTTTCACAGTATCGATGTGTATTTTTTAATTATTTTAAATGTTTGGCGCACTTTGGTCATTTACAAGGTATAAAGATTTAACTGCTTATTCTAACCGTTTCAGGGGTATTTTGGGTATTTTAGAAGTTTTGGTGTTATTAAATTGTCACCAAAATCACCAAAATAACCCCAAAATTTTCTAAAATCACCAAAATACCCCTGAACTGGTTAGAATAAGCAATCAAGTTTTGATACCTCGTAAATGACCAAAGTGCGCCAAACATCTAAAATGATTAAAAAATACACATCGACGCTGTTAAAATGTGAAAAATCCCCAAAAATCCTCTAGAATATGAAAAACAACTTGAAATCGGCCAAAGTACCACAAATATCAGAAAAATTTATGGTATTTTGGCTTAGTTTAGGGTTATTTTGATCATTTTCAGAGGTTTCGATGGCATTTTGCTTATTTTGGGGGTTTTGACGGAGTTGTGATCATTTTGGAGGTGTTTTGGTCATTTTCTATGGTTTTGAGATATTTTGGGCATTCATGGAGCATTTTATTCATTTTGGCAGTTTTAAGGGGTCATTTTAGATGTTTTGCTACATTTATAGGTTTTTTGATATTTTGGAAATTCTCATAGGTAAAATAATTTTTTTTTTTGATATAAACATACCCTTGAAATCACTATAATGGCCATTATACTCCCAAAATCAACAAAATACCCTCAAAACCACAAAATGTCTAAAAAAAACCCCTCAAACATCTTAATTGACCAAAAATAGCCTAAAAATCTCTAAAACAATTAAAATAACCCAAAAACATGAAAATGACCAAAATGCCCCTAAAACGGCTAGAATGAACAGTCAAACCTCAATACCTCGTGAATGACCAAAATGCCCTAAACATCTAAAACAATTAAAAAATACCCCTCGACATTGCTGAAATGAGCAAAATGCCCTAAAATCATCTAAAATGAGCAAAACAACTTGAAACAGACCAAAATACTGCCAAAATCTTAAAAATCAATTGTATTTTGGCTTAGTTTGAGGGTATTTTTGTCATCTTTTAAGGTTTGGAAAGTATTTTGCTTATTTTTACGGTTTTGAATGTGTTTTAGTCATTTAAAAAGTTTTTGGGGGTATTGTGGTTGTTTTGGGGGAGTTTTGGTAATTTTATAGGGTTATGGGTATTATGGACATTTGTGGTGCATTTTAATTATTTTGTTGTTCTTAGGGAGTCATTTTAGATGTTTTGGTGTATTTTAAGGTTTTCTGATGTTTTGAAAATTCTCATAGATAAAATATATATATATATATATATTTTTAATAAAAACAATATTCTAGAAATCACTAGAACGACAAATATGCATACAAAATCACCAAAACACCCCTAAAACCACAAAATGTCCAAAATAAAATCCCTCGAAACCACTTAACTTACCAAAATAATGTCATAGTCTCTAAAACGACTATTTAATAACCCCAAATCATCTAAAATCACTAAAATACCCTTGAATCGGGTAGAATAAGCAGTCAAGTTGATACCTCGTAAATGTCCAAAGTGCGCCAACAAAAACAAAAATGATTAAAAAATACACATCGACACTGTTAAAATGTGCAAAATTCCCTAAATTCCTCTAGACTGTGCAAAACAACTTGAAACCGACCAAAGTACCCCAAAAATCCGAAATATTTTGGGTATTTTGGCTTAGTTTAGGGTTATTTTGATCATTTTCAGAGATTTCAATGGTATTTCGCTTATTTTGGAGGTTTTGACGGAGTTTTGGTTTTTTTTTTTTTTTTTTTTTAAAGTTTTTGGGGGTATTGTGGTCGTTGGGGGGGCGTTTTGGTCATTTTCTAGGGTTTTGAGATATTTTGGGCATTCGTAGAATATTTTATTCGTTTTAGCAATTTTAAGGGGGCCATTTTAGATATTTTGCTGTATTGATATTTTGATAATTCAGAAATCGCTATAATGACCATTATACTCTCAAAATCACCAAAATACCCTTAGAACCACAAATGTCTAAAAAAAAAAAAAAATCCCCCCTAACCTATTAACTGATCAAAATAGCCTAAAAATCTCTAAAACGACTAAAACAACCCAAAAATATAAAAAAAATGACCAAAATACCCCTAAAACGGCTAGAATTAGCAGTCAAGTCTTGACATCTTGTAAACGACCTAAGTGCGCCAAATATTTAAAATGATGAAAAAATACACATCGACACTGTTAAAATGTGCAAAATCTCCTAAAATACTCTAGACAGTGCAAAACAACTTGAAACCGACCAAAGTACCCCAAACATTTGAAAAATTGAGGGTATTTTGGCTTCATTTCGGGTTATTTTGATCATTTTCAGAGGTTTCGATGGTTATTTGCTTATTTTGGAAGTTTTGACGGAGTTTTGGTCATTTGAAAAGTTTTATGGGGCATTGTGGTCGTTTTGGGTGCATTTTGGTCATTTTCTACGATTTTGAGATATTTTGGGCATTCGTAGAGCATTTTATTCATTTTAGCAGTTATAAAGGGGTCATTTTAGATGTTTTGCTGTATTTATAATTTTTTGATATTTTGGTAACTCTCGCAGATATAATAATATCTTTTTTGACAAAAACATACCCTTGAAATCTCCAAAATGGTCATTATACTCTCAAAATCACCAAAATACCCTCAAAATCACAAAATGTCCAAAACAAAACCCCTCAAACCTGTTAATTGACCAAAACAGTGTCATATTCTCTAAAACGACTATTTAATAATCCAAAAACATCTAAAATCACCAAAATGCCCCTGAACCAGTTAAAATAAGCAGTCAAGTCTTGATACCTAGTAAATGACCAAATTGCGCCAAACATCTAAAATGATAAAAAAATACACATCGATATTGTTAAAATGTGCAAAATCTCTTAAAATCCTCTAGACTGTGCAAAACAACTTGAAACCGACTGAAGTACCACAAAATTCAAAAAAATTGAGGGTATTTTGGCTTAGTTTGGGGTATTTTGGCTTAGTTTGGGGTTATTTTGATCATAGACGTTTCGATGGTATTTTGCTTATTTCGGAGGTTTTGATGGAGTTTTGGTCATTTTAAAAGTTTTTGGGGGATTGTAGTCGTTTTGAGGGCGTTTTGGTCATTTTCTAAGGTTTTGAGATATTTTGAGCATTCGTGGAGCATTTTATTGATTTTCGCGGTTTTAAGGGGGTCATTTTAGATGTTTTGCTGTATTTATAGATTTTTTGATATTTTGAAAATTCTCACGAGTAAAATATTTTTTTTTTTTGACATAAACATACCTTTGAAATCACTATAATGGCCATTATCCTCCTAAAATTACCAAAATAGCCTCAAAACCACAAAATGTCCAAAAAAAACCCCTCAAACCTCTTAATTGACCAAAATAGACTAAAAATCTCTAAAATGACTAAGAATGCATTTGGATTCAACTTAATTGTGGCTGCGTTTTGTTGTCTTGCGTTTTCTCTATTTTTTTTTTTTTCGTTTCTGCTGATGGGACAAAGTGCGCAGTGCACGCACTGTGCACGTACTGTGCATGTACTTTTTCAGCAATTTTTTATTAAAAATACGTCTCACAGTACTATTCACACATTTAAAAATTATTTTTCCTACAGTATTTTCAGTTTTCAGCAATAAGTTCTATCCAAACGGACCCTAAAATAACCCAAAAATATAAAAAATGACCAAAATACCCCTAAAACGGCTAGAATGAGCTGTCAAATCTCAGTACCTCATGAATGACCAAAATGCCCCAAACATCTAAGAGGATTAAAAAATACTTCTCAACATTGCGGAAATGAGAAAAATGCACTAAAATCCTCTAAAATGAGCAAAACAACTTGAAACAGACAAAAATACCACCGAAATATAAAAAATCGAATGTATTTTGGCTTAGTTTGGGGTAGTTTTGTCATTTTTTGAGGTTTGGAAGGTATTTTGCTTATTTTTAAGGTTTCGAAAGTGTTTAAGGTCATTTTAAAAGTTTTCGAGGGTATTGTGGTTGTTTTGGGGGCATTTTGGTAATTTTATAGGGTTTTGGGTATTCTCGACATTCATGGTTGATACGAACCTCAATCGACACGCTTTGAGACCCAATAACAATATTGGAATATTTACCCAAGAAAGCTAAAATTCAGATTTTGATTGAACCGTGACTCAGCGTTTATAAGAAATGCGAACCAAGAGTATAATTAACAGACCTTGACCCAATGATTATAATTGAATCACGAACCGAAAATATAAGGTTTGAATGCCACAAGGAAGAATCCCTGATAAGTTCACAGTTCTTGAAGAACCAAAAGAAGAGCAAAGCCTCACCTTTTCTGATTTTTATTCAATAATATATAAAAAAAAAACGTTTACAGACTTAAAGGCCTATTTAAGGGCTCCATAAAACTTGACAGACAAGGAAATATATTCTAAAATAACTTTTAATTGATATCTAACCATATCAGGAAACAAATTTAACCTAAAAAAAAGCATTAAATGCACCTAAAAACAAGGAAATAAACCACCTAAACCTAAAATAACGTACTAAATAATAAAACCCTAAATAAATGTTGATTTGGTCTGAAATTAGCATATCCAAAATAGAAAAATAGCTGAAAAACGTGCTAAATAATAAAAACCCTAAATTCAGGTAGATTTGGTCTGAAATAGCAGCTCCAAAATACGAAAAAATCTCCATTAACTGATATAGACTTGGAAAGTTAATCAGCCATTAATTTATGCCACAAATCACTCCAAATTAAGCCAAATCAACCCTCAATAGCTTGGATTAAATTTATTACGCCTTCATCTTCCTTTGGGCCAAGTTTGGGATGTCCTGCGTTAGAATCAGCCCATTAAGTGCTTCCTTGATCTTCTTGGATCTTGCTTTTGTAATAGGCTCAATTGGAACATGCAATGAATCCTTGAATGTTTGTTAATTCTCATCAGTGGTGCATTTTAGTTATTTTTGCAAATCTTATGAATCATTTTAGATGTTTTGATGTATTTAAAAGTTTTCTGATGTTTTGGAAATTCTCACAGGTAAAATAATTTTTTTTTTTTGTATAAACACAATACTCTAGAAATCACTAGAACTGCAAATATACACAAAATCACCAAAATACCCCTAAAACCACAAAAATCTGAAAAATTGAGGGTATTTTGGCTTAGTTTAGGGTTATTTAGATAATTTTCAGAGGTTTCGATAGTATTTTGCTTATTTTGGAGGTTTCAACGATGTTTTGGTCATTTTAAAAGTTTTGGGAGTATTGTGGTCGTTTTAGGGACGTTTTGGTCATTTTCTAGGGTTTTGGGACATTTTTCAACATTAGTGGTGCATTTTATTCATTTTGGCAGTTTTAAAGGGGTCGCTTTAGTTGTTCTGGTGTATTTTATAGGTTTTTTGAGATTTTGGTAATCCTCACGAGTAAAATAAATGTTTTTTTTGGACAAAGTTATACCCTTGAAATCACCATAACGGCCATTATACTCCCAAAAGCACCAAAATACCCTCAGAACAACACAATGTCAAAAAAAACCACCTAAAACCTCTTAATTGACCAAAATTGCCTTAAAATCTCTAAAATGAGTAAAGTAACCCAAAAAATTAAAAAATGACCAAAATACCCCTAAAACGACTAGAATGAGCAGTCAAATCTTAATACCTTATGAATGACCAAAATGTCCCAAACATCTAAAAGGATTAAAAAAATACACCCCAACATTGTTGAAAAGAGCAAAATGCCCTAAAATCATATAAAATGAGAAAAACAACTTAAAATAGACCAAAATATTGCTAAAATCTAAAAAATCAAATGTATTTTGGCCTAGTTGGGGGGTATTTTGGTCATTTTTAAAGGTTTCAATGGTATTTTACATATTTTTAAGGTTTCGATAGTGTTTTGGTCATTTTAAAAGTTTTCGGGGGTAGTGTGGTGGTTTCGGGGGCGTTTCGATCATTTTATAGGGTTTTGGGGTATTATGGACATTCGTGGGGCATTTTAGTCACTTTTGCAGTTCTTAGGGGGAATTTTACATGTGTTGGTGTATTTGAAGTTTTTCTGATGTTTTGAAAATTCTCACAGGTAAAATAAATTTTTTTTGATAAAAACAATACCCTAGACATCACTGTAACGGCAAATATACACCCAATATCACCAAAACACCCCTAAAACTCCAAAATGCCCAAACAAAATAGCTTGAAATCTCTTAACTGACCAAAATAGCCTCATAATCTCTTAAATGACTATTTAATAACCCCAAAACTTCTGAAATTACCAAAATACCCCTGAATCGGTTAGAATAAGCAGTCAAGTCTTTATACCTCGTGCAGTACCATTGGGCCCAAAATGCGTACTAGGCCGGCCCAAAGGCTCTCACAAGAAAGAAAGTCCAATCCAGCATCATGAAATGGTCCGAGGACATGATAAATTTGGCCTATGAAGTCACGCGACGAAGAAAGGTGCCATGCATGAGCAGAACACCGGAGAACATGACGTCGGAGGATGACCTTATCCTCGGCGACGTGCTGTCGAGGACAGTATTAATGATCTGGTGGTTCAAGAATATCCGTATTGAGGACCTCGGACAAAGCGATTGAGAGAACAGGATTATGGGATAAAACGAAGTAGCAAACAAATATAAAGGAAAAAGCTGCTACCACCGTATTGAAGGCACCATACCTACCTCTCTAGCCGCATTAATAAGGAAGTGACGCCTGAATATTGAAATTGAACCTTACCCTCACCGCCAGAGACTTTAGTAAGGAGGGATGATGGGACAAGTATCCAAAAAAGACACCTGGACTACACGTGGAAGAAAGGAGAAGCAAATGCAGGTCTATAAAAGGAAAAGGAGGAAGAAAGGAGAGGGGGAGAAAAAACTTGTAAGAAAATGCTAAGTATTGTCCTGGGCATTAATATATCAAATGAGATTCCACCCATATATGCCATGTACGCTGGTGTTCTGTAACTGAATCCAATTCTTGTGTTATCTACCGCTCAAAACCCTAGATTAGAAGCCCACTCTCTATAAATTCATTGTCTAAGGCCCATTGAGTTGGTCTGAAAATGTAGCTTCAACCAAGCGCAATTTGTGTCCTTACACTTGGCGCCGCTTGTGGGAAATCTTGTGTTTAGGTGCAGATAACATGATGGTGGGTTCCGGTCCAGTCCGTGTAGAATCTTTAGGATCTCAACACCAAGATCCTTTTTAGTAGCTAGAACAGATAGGAGATCGAGAAGGCAGTGTACACACAGGGCGAACCGCCGGTGATTATTCACGGGGTGGAAGCAGGGGCTCTAACGAAAGAGGTACTAGGGCCATGCAAAGGGAAATCGACCAGCTTAAGAGAAAGCTACGCCGAGCCAAACGAAAACGAACGCCTTCTATATCTGAGCCTTCCTCGGACGACTCCCAGAGCAGTGGCTATAAGCCGAGGTCGAGAACTCCTTCTACTGAGACTTTCTCATACCAAGAGGGAAGTCCTCACGATAGGACGAGTAAGAAATCTCTTCTCAGGGGTTTAGACAGTGACGCTATGGGGAAGGCATTACATCAGCTCTCCAAGTCACATTTCACACATCGTATCGAGAGAGGAAAGCTTCCCCGTCGTTTCACGCAACCAAACTTCACCATTTATAATGGCAGAACAGACCCGGTGGAGCACGTAAGCCATTTTAACCAACGCATGGCGGTCTATTTGCAGAATGAAACCCTGATGTGCAAAGTATTCCCCTCAAGCCTAGGACCTGTTGCGATGAGATGGTTCAACGGTTTAAAAGCAGACTCCATTGATTCCTACATGGAACTTACGATGGCATTTGGGTCCCACTTTGTTATGTGCAACAGAGTACCTAGGCCCCTGGACTCGTTGCTATCCATGACCATAAGGGAGGGTGAAACATTAAAAACATACTCGGATAGATACTAGGAAGCGTTCAATGAGATCGACGGTGACTTTGATGAAGTAGCAGTCAACACTTTTAAGGGTGGCCTTCCAGTTGAACATGATTTTAAGGGCGGCCTTCCAGTTGAACATGATTTAAGAAAATCTTTGACCAAGAAACCTGTAAAGACTGTCCGACGGCTTATGGATCGTATTGACGAGTATAAGCGAGTAGAGGAGGATCAGCAGCAAAGCAAAGGAAAAATGAAAAGTTACCCCTCAGGAGAGCAGAGATTTCAAGACAGACAAATACAATAGCAAATGGCCAAGGAAGGATTTTGCTGGCCATTCTAGATCGGCTACTCCTCAGACAGTGAACGCTGTGTTTTATGAGCCGATCCAGCAGGTGTTGGAGAAGATTTGTCGTAAACCATATTTCAGGTGGCCCAACAGAATGATAGGAGACCCCTACAAAACGCAACCAGAACCTCTATTGTAATTACTACCAAGATAGGGGTCACACTACTGAAAATTGCAGGAATTTATGGAATTATCTGGATCAGCTGGTCAAAGAAGGAAAGTTAAGGCAATGTATGAATTGGCCTAATGAACAAGGCACACAATCTGGCTCCGTGAATCAAGGCAGTAACATTTCAAGACCTCCTTTGGGCACGATCAATGTCATATTTGCTGCACCAGGTCGGACCGAGTCTTGCCCTACCAGAGTAATGTTAGTGCTGCACCCCTCTGCCGAGGACCCCGACTCTGAGCCGAAGAGGATTAAGAGGAATCTTCCACCAGTTTTGGGATTTTCTAAGGAGGATAAGGTTGGCACTATCCAGCCGTATGATGATGCATTAGTCATCATGCTAAGGATAGGGGGTTACGACGTGAAGAGAGTGATGGTTGATCAGGGGAGTGGGGCTGACATCATGTACCCAGATTTGTTCAAGGGCCTTAACTTGAAACCTGAGGATCTCACGGCTTATGACTCACCGTTGATAAGCTTTGAAGGGAAGGCTGTCATTCCGAAGGGGTTGATCCGACTACCTGTGCAGTCAGGGCCAGTGGTGGTGGATGTAGATTTTATCGTGGTAGACGCCTATTCCCCCTACACGGCCATAGTGGCAAGGCCATGGTTGCATGCCTTAGGTGCTGTATCGTCAACTTTACATGTTAAGGTGAAATTCCCGTATGAAGATGGAGTCAAAGAAATAATTGGCAGCCAGTCAATGGCAAGACAATGCATCATGGCAGCAATTATACGTCAAGAAAAACAGGAGTCCTAGGCCTTAGCCGAGAGAAGTTTATAGCAACTAACGTCCTCGGCCAAACCAGATGTGGCTGAGGCTGAAGAGCCTGGATGTGAGGACTTGGAGAGGGTGGTTATTGCAGAAGATATGGAGAAATCCTTCCAGATAGGAAGTTAGTTGCCCCTACAGGAGAAGGAAGATCTAGTTACGTTTTTGAAACAGAACATCGATGTGTTTGCATGGGATGCTTACGAAGCTCCAGGGGTTGATCTGGGATTCATTTGTCATCACCTCAACTTTAGTCCAGCCGCAGTGCCACGAAGGTAACCACCTCGACGCTCATCTAAAGAGCACGCCGACGCCGTTAAGGAAGAGGTACTGAAACTTAAGAAGGCAGGGGCAATTAAGGAGGTATTTTACCCAGAGTGGTTGGCACACACTGTGGTAGTGAAAAAGAAGAATGGAAAGTGGAGGGCATACGTGGACTTTACAGACTTAAATAAGGCTTGTCCAAAGAATTCATTTCCAATGCCCCGCATAGATCAGTTGATTGATGCTACTGTAGGGCATCCTCGGATGAGTTTTTTAGATGCTTTCCAAGGTTACCATCAAATACCCCTAGCTCCAGAAGACCAGGAGAAGACAGCCTTTGTCACACCTACGGGAAACTACCACTATAAGGTAATGCCCTTCGGCTTGAAGAATGCTAGGGCTACCTATCAGAGAATGATGACGCGAATGTTTGAATCACAGCTGGGAAAAACGATTGAGGTGTACGTCGATGATATGGTGGTTAAGAGTAAAACTATCTCGGCTCATATACCAGACCTGAATAACACCTTCCAAACGCTGAGAGAGCATAAGTTACGTCTTAACGCATCCAAATGTTCCTTTGGAGTAGGAGCTGGAAAATTTCTGGGCTACATGGTGACACATAGAGGAATTGAGGTCAACCCCGCTCAGGTCAAGGCCATCAATAACTTACAGCCGCCTCGAAATCCAAAGGAGGTGCAGAGGTTGACTGGGATGACCGCTGCCCTCAACCGATTTATCTCAAGATCTGCTGATCGGTGCAGACCATTTTTCCAATTATTAAACAAGTGGAAAGGGTTTTAATGGACAGAGGAGTGTGCTGTTGCCTTTCAGCAACTTAAAGAATATCTTTCACATCCTCCTATCATGTCTCGGCCCGAAATTGATGAAGTCCTATTTGCAAATATTGCAATCGCAGCCCATGCCGTTAGTTTGGTGCTGATAAGGGTCGACGGGGATGTACAGAAGCCTGTGTACTATGTGAGTAAGTCCTTGCATGAAGCCGAGGTGCGTTATCCACCATTAGAGAAGGCAATCCTGGCCGTAGTGCATGGTACACGTAAGCACCCCCATTATTTTCAGTCTCATACGGTGGTTGTTCTGACTCAGCTTCCCCTCAAAGCTATACTCCGGAGTGCGGATTATACGAGTAGGATCGCAAAATGGGGAACCATCTTGGGCTCTTTTGACATCAAGTACCTGCCCCACACATCAATAAAGGGTCAAGTGCTAGCTGATCTGGTTGTGGAATTTGCTGAGCCCATAATAGAAGATAGTGTCATTAATAGGGACATTGATGAAAAATCAGTTGGTATGGTTACATGCGAAGGTCTCGCGGTGTGGACTGTTTACGTTGATGGGGCTGCCAATCAAAGAGGATCTAGGGTGAGTTTGGTAATTATAACCCCAGAGGGTCTCGCACTGGAAAAGTCGTTGAGATTGGGATTCTCAGCTACCAACAATGAGGCCGAGTATGAGGCTTTGCTGAAAGGGATGGATATGGTTCAAAAATTGGGTGGAAAGGTCGTGCAAGTGTTCTTGGACTCGCAACTTGTTGTGGGCCAAGTGGATGGAAAAGTAGAGGCCAGGGATCCGAGGATGCAGGATTACTTGAGTCTAGTCAAGGTTGTGCAACGCAAATTCGAATCCTTTACTTTATCTCACATCTCCAGAAGTAACAATGCGCATGCTGACTCTCTAGCAACTCTTGCCACATCGTCGGCACAAGGACTGCCCCGGATTATCCTAGTTGAGGACTTACCCAAACCCTCGAAAATGATTGGAAGTGTTATCCGGGTTCATCAGATCAGGGTGGGGCCTAGTTGGATGGACCCCATTGTATCCTTCCTTAAGGATGATGTTCTGCCCGAGGAAAAGGTCAAAGCTGACAAAATACGTAGGAAAGCATCGCGGTTTTGGTTAGCCGAAGATCACAAACTCTATAAACGATCCTTCTTTGGCCCATACCTGTTGTGCATACATCCTGAGGCGACAGAGCTGCTTCTGGAAGAGTTACACGAAGGAATCCATGGGAGTCATACGGGGGGAAGGTCCTTAGCTCACTAAGCTCTAACACAAGGGTATTGGTGGCCCAATATGCAACGAGAGGCTCAAAGTTATGTGCAGAAGTGTGATCAATGTCAAAGGTTCGCACTAAACATTCATCAGCCTGGGGGGGTGCTCAATCCTCTGACGAGCCCTTGGCCTTTTGCACAGTGAGGTTTGGACATTGTAGGTCCCTTTCCAAAGGCACCTGGAAACAGAAGATGGCTAGTTGTCGGCACTGACTATTTTACCAAATGGGTGGAAGCCGAGCCCCTAGCAAATATTAGGGATGTCGATGTGAAGAAATTTGTGTGGAAGAACATTGTCACTCGATTTGGAATCCCTCATACTCTCATTTCAGACAATGGTTTGCAGTTTGATAGCAAAGCATTCAGGCGGTATTGCTTTGACCTCGGCATAACCAATAGGTATTCCACCCTAGCTTATCTGTAAGGAAACGGGCAGGCCGAGGCAGTCAACAAAGTTATTGTGAACGGACTTAAGAAGAGGCTGGATGATGCCAAAGGAAGGTGGGTGGAGGAATTGCCTCATGTTCTGTGGACGTATCGGACCACCCCCCGCCGATCAACAGGAGAGACGCCATTCTCAATGACTTATGGCGCCGAGGCTGTTATCCCTTTGGAAACTGGTTTTCCAACAATGAGGACAAGTTCCTTCGCTCCGAAAAGTAATGATAGGCTATTAGAAAGGGGCCTAGATTTGGTTGAGGAAAGGAGAGAGATTGCCATAATTCATTTGGCTTACTATCAACAAAAACTGAAGCAGGGATATGATTTGAATGTAAACTCGAGGCCACTCGCCCTTGGAGACTTAGTGCTGAGGAAAGTAATGGGTATTACCAAAAATCCGGCGTGGGGAAAACTTGGACCAAATTGGGAAGGACCGTATCGCATTACGACAATAGCTGGAATAGGAGCTTATTACCTTGCAGACTTAGATGAAAAAGTTGTGCCCCATCCCTAGAATGTAAGTAATTTGCGACGATATTATTATTAATAAAAAGCACTTTTGTCATTCTAATCTTATTGCTATTGTGTTATTTATACTATTATATGTAAGGTTACGCCGGGTCCTCGGATCCTCTTCCTTATTCTAAAATGAAAATAAGGTTAAGCCGGGTCCTCAGATCCTCTACCTTAGTTCAAAAATAAGGTTACGCCGGGTCCTCGTAAAAATAAGGTTACGCCGGGTCCTCGGATCCTCTACCTTAATTTAAAAGTAAAAATAAGGTTACGCCGGGTCCACAGATCTTTTACCTTAGTTTAAAAGTAAAAATAAGGTTACGCCGGGTCCTCGGATCCTCTACCTTAGTTTAAAAATAAAAATAAGGTTACGTCGGATCCTAGGATCCTTTGCCTTAATCTAAAACAAAATTAAAGTTACTTCGGAGCCCCAAAGGCAATTGTAGAGACAAGGATTGGGTTGCATAGGTTCCTTGCAGAACACCTACGCATCCTATAGAAACAGGTATGTACTTGCAATAAGTATCTTAAATATGAGTTTCATATGATTTTATTTGTTACTAAGTGTTATGCACAATGCTTGTACCAACCCTAGTTCAAGTGTGGAGTATATTAGAAATGTTGGTACTTTTCGTCTTAATATATTGTTGTGAAGATAGTTCTTAAGCAAGTCCTAAGCAAACGGATTCCACACTAATATATTGCCTCTTAGTGTCTTACTCATTTGCAAGTATGTACAAAAATTTGTGACCATCACTTAAAGCATTTGTAAGTATGTAATTTACCCATTTTTCCTTTATATTTATTCGGTTAATGATAAGATGTTGTTAATGCGCACAACAAGTTCAAGTTATCTTTTGACTAGACTAAGTCAGTAGTGATAGAAGAATCTGCTCACAGTTAATAAATACAAAATAGCAATTCAAGCTAAAAGTCATTCTCATTACACGAAATATAATTTAAATACATCAACGATCCAAAAAGGGAATTACAAAAAAGAAGAAGTAAAAGAAAGCAAGAGAAAGCGGCAACAAAATTCCAAAGGCCATCACGGCTTGGGCTGGATCTGGTCTTTTGAATCGGCAGGAGCCACCACCGAGGCCGAGGACCCCCCAACCATTTCCTTTGGCTTAATGGGCAGGGTCGCCAGAACTAACTCCATAGTCCCGCCGACCTTAGGGTTGGGGGGCAACTCCTTGGGGGCGAAAGGAGGCTGTGCATCTTCAGTTTGGGCAACAGGAGCAGCATTACCAGCAGCAGCTTTTTCCATTTGTGTCCCGGCTGAGGAAGAGTTGGTATCATCCTTGGCTGAGCTAGAGGTGGCCACCCGGATGGCAGGAGGGATGTAGGCATTCTCCACCTTTCATAGGGGAGAGAAAGCATCAACCCCGGCTTGGGAGAGGGCTTCCTTCCACACCTGGAGGCAATAATCCCTACAAACCTCTGGCACTTAGGCTTTGAATGTGTCAGTGGTTTCTGCCACCCCCACCTCATAACCGCTTTGCTTAGCCTCGTCAACCATCGCCTCGGCTTCTTGTGCCTTAACGAGTGCCTCCTCCTTGGCCTTAAGAGCCTCCTGCTTAGCTTCCTCGGACATTGTAAGATCCCTCTTAAGATCCTCTACTAACTTTTTGGCCGAGGCAAGGTCTTCATTGGCACGCTTGAGCTGCAACCTCTGATCCTCGCCTTGCCTAGTAGTAGTCTTCAGCTGGGCCTCCAAACCTGACCTCTCGCTTTCTGCCTTGCCCAGGCTGGTTGCCATCTCCTGTAGCTTTTTCTCCTTAAACTCCAATATCTTTTTGGCATGATCCAGCCTCACCTCTTCATCCCTTAGTGCCTTATACGAGTTAGCGGCGATCTCCTCTGCCCTATATGCAGATTGGACAGCCTACGTACAAACATTGTTAGTAAATAGCACAGTTAATGTCAAACAAAAAAATAACAACAACAAGTGCAATAATGAAAAGCATGGATACCAAGAAACAATCAATTGAAATTCTTACCATAACTAACTCATTCTTGAGGATCATGAAGACGTTTTAATCCCTCATCCTTCGTAGCTCGCCTATGTCCTTGGGCAGTAGAAGTGCTTGCTCCAACGCATCGGCGATGCATGCAGCTGTGCCCTCATCGGATCCCCTAATAGACGCATCAGTGGTGACTACCTGATCGTCTACGTTCATTTGGGGAGCCCAAATGGGCGCATGGAAGGCTATCGGAGGGTCAATTCGTCTCTCCGACCTTGTATGGGCATGACGAGCATGCTTTCCTCCCCTCTCCAGCTCTACCTCTTTGGTGGGGAGGTCTTTGGTCCCTTCAATTATCTCTTTCCCCTTGTGCTGATCCCTTTTTCTCTTATGATCAACTGGGTCGGTGTTAGGACATATGTAGTTGTTCAAGCTTGTGAACATATGTCGCTATTTTATGTAATTGGCTTATCCTTAGACAAAACGCACTTTACTTGTAATTGGGTAGATCTAGGATGTGTTAAACACTTCAAGAAACAGTGGTTCAAGGTTAAGTGTTGAAGCCGTCAAAGTCTGTCCAAGATACAAGCAAGGAAGTGCAAGATTTTAAAACTCGATAGATACCTCGACAGATACATCTATCGAGATTTAAAGAAGCTGTTTAGCCCGAGTCTCGACAGCTGTCTCTACACCTCTCGACACCTCTATCTGTCGAGAATTAAAGAAAGCAGATTTCCAGGTCTGTTTCAAGTCCAATCCGTGAATGTGTCTTTGGGACTTCTTTTCTCCTAACCCTAGACATATAAAAGGATTATTTTAAGGGCCGTAAAAGTGAGTAGAAAAGCAGAAATCACAAGATACAAGTTGCTTCTTCTCTGTTCATGCAAATTGTGATCTGTGAGACAAAGTTCGTGCCCTAATTCATCTCTGATGATTTGAAGAACTTTGCAGCCAACATTCTTTCTTCCTCAAGTTGGTGAGTGAGTCACGTACTTGGATTCGTGCAAAGGAGTAAGACGCGTACTGGGATCCGCGCATCACATTGGTTAGTCACGTACTGGGAGCCGTGCATTAAACTGGAGAAATTGTCACTACAGAACAAGTCCAATTGGGTATTGGGGTAAGAGTTCAACTGTAGGTTGGTGAGGTACTGGGATTCCTTACTTGTAACTGCTTGTTGTGATAATAGTGGAGTTTCGGGAGTGGTGACCTTAAATCACCCGGTGGGGTTTTTGCCTTAGGGTTTTCCCCATTCGTGAACAAATCACCGTGTTATTTATTTTCCGCTGCATATCTTAGTTTGGTGATTTGTTTGTGCTGCCACATGATATTATCTGTTAATTTGATTAATTAATAACTGGGCTAATTTAATTGATCTAAATTATCACAAGGGGTCAACGCGTTTGTGGCCTGTCAGTCGGGATGTTCAGTTTGAGTTGAAGGGGGTAAAGGTGAGTTTAATTGAAGGAACCTTCTTGATGCCCTTGTCCTTAGGTTTTACTGGGGGCACCTTAGGAAGCTCCTGCGCTCCAGCTTGACCTTCTAATACGTCCTTGAGACTGGGCTTGGGTTTGCGCTGGATGCAATTAACGGTTGGTGGTCGTCGTCCGAGGATGTGATGGACGGCGAGCCGACGACAGGAGATGGGTTCCTGGGCGATGGAAGTTGGTCAAAAGCTTCGAATTCCTCTTCTGAATCCGAAAGCTCAACAACTTTTTCTTTTCTTTCTTCTTCTTCTTGTTCCTCTTCTTCTTCGTCTTCTTCTTCTTCTTCTTTTTCTTCTTCCTTTGCAATTGGTTGAGAAGGAGGAACCTTCACCCAACCTAGGTCGAGCCGAGGATGTGGCTAAATGAGGGGCTCCCGGGACGACCCTCATGGGCTCAGTGATCAAAACGCCCTGAGATACAGGAGTACCAGCTGGCAACAGAAAGCCTTCAATCGCTACACTGATCCTCGGCAGCCGCGGGTCCTTCTCCTTTATGACGCACTTGGGCACATAAAAAGCAGTTGAGATGGGTTCGTATCCGAGGATGCGATGCGCCGCTCGAAGTTGATCGTCCGAGTGGACAAACACCTCAGCTTTTAGGATTTTGTCCAAATGAGCAAAATCAACGAGGTGAGCACGACGAGTAAGCGCGCGGCGATCTGCACATGTGTTTAAAAAACGAAATGTTAAAAGCAAGACAAAGAAAAACACAACCATAAGAAAATAACAAAAGAGAAAGGAAGAGAATTAGGGTTGACGCTACACGAAGACTCATCAGGTTCCCCCTCCCTCGTCGGACAGGGGAGACCGTCATGCCACTCCTCGGACAGTATCAGGAAGTTCTTGTCCAAAAACTTGTTGGAGTGGGGAAGGAATAATCAACCTAACTTCAGGGTGCCCAGACTTCAGGTAGTATGTGTGCCCTTTCAAACGATGAAGGTTGTACGCCCAATTCACCTCATGGTAAGTGAGTCCTAACCCTAGTCTCTCGTTTAGGACATCTACGGTGCCTAAAATCCTAAACATGTTTGGGGCACATTGCGTGGGAGATAACCTAACTGTTCTAAGATAGTTCCTAGTGATAGGCATCATGGGGATTCTCATTCCCCCCTCTAGGAACGCTATCATAGGAATCACTACCTCACCGGTGTCCCTATCAGCGTGCCACTCCCCCTGCTTACAGTGTTTAACGGAAACTCCCGGAGGAATTTCATATTTGGTTTTAAACGTCTCTATTTTTTCGGGGGTATCTACTAAGGATGCGAACCTACCTATTTTCTAAAACTAAAGAGAGGATACTATGGTGGAATTAGGGAATTTAATGGGCCGAGGACAGAAAGAAAGAGAATGATGAGAAAGAATGAACAGCAATAATGAAAACAGAGTAGGAAAACTTACTTTAAAGCAACTATGTCACCTCGGCTTAGGACTTAAAGGGTATGGAGACGTGTGTAGATTGCAGGAAAGACTAAATTCAGTGTACAGACTCTGAAATGAACAAGAAACCTTTGAAATGACAATATTTATTTCATGGAAAGGCGTAAAGCGGGAAGCCTCCCGCCTGTCCCCTCAAAATGCGCCCACCCGTTGGATGAGCATCATGCGATTAGACGTGGGGAACAGGGAGCCGCCATATTTAGTTGACGCGAGTTCTGCAGATCGAAGCGTTAGAAACGGATCGCGACGCGTGTGTTTGTTAAAACCCTCATTCCTCTCAGTAAGGTAGAAATAAGGGTTTCGAGGGGCTATTATAGTACCATTGGGCCCAAAATGCATACTGGGCCGGCCCAAAGGCTCTCACAAGAAAGGAAGTCCAATCCAGCATCATGAAATGATCCGAGGACATGATAAATTTGGTCTACGAAGTCCCATGCATGAGCAGAACACTGGAGAACATGACATCTGAGAATGACCTTATCCTCGGCGGCGTGTTGCCGAGGACAGTATTAATGATTTGGCGGTTCAAGGATATCCGTATTAAGGACCTCGAACGTAGTGACTGAGAGAACGGGATTAAGGGATAAAGAGAAGTAGCAAACAAATATCAAGGAAAAAGCTGCTACCACCGCATTGAAGGCACCATACCTACCTTTCTGGCTGCATTAATAAGGAAGTGACGCCTGAATATTGAAATTGAACCTTACCCTCACCGCCAGAGACTTTAGTAAGGAGGGATGATGGGACAAGTATCCAAAAAAGATACCTGGACTACACGTGGAAGAAAGGAGAAGCAGATGCAGGTCTATAAAAGGAAAAGGAGGAAGAAAGGAGGGGGGGGAAAAAACTTGTAAGAAAATGTTAAGTATTGTCCTGGGCATTAATATATCAAATGAGATTCCACCTATATATGCCATGTACGCTGGTGTTCTGTAACTGAATCCAATTCTTGTGTTATCTACCGCTCAAAACCCTAGATTAGAACCAAGCGTAATTTGTGTCCTTACACCTCGTAAATAACCAAAATGCCCCAAACAATCACTATTACGGCAAATACACACACAAAATCACCAAAATACCCTTAAAACCAAAAAATTCCCAAAAAAAATCCCTCGAAATCTCTTAACTGACCAAAATAGTGTCGTCATCTCAAAAATTAATAACATCAAAACTTCTAAAATCACTAAAATATCCCTAAACCGGTTAGAATAAGCAGTCAAGTCTTGATACCTCATAAATGACTAAAGTGCACCAAACATCTAAAATGATTAAAAAATACACATCGACACTGTTAAAACGTGCAAAAATCTAGTAAAATCCTCTAGACTATGCAAAACAACTTAAAAAAGACCAAAGTACCCCAAAAAATCTGAAAAATTAATGGTATTTTGGCTTCGTTTAGGGTTATTCTGATCATTTTCAGAGGTTTCGCTGGTATTTTGCTTATTTTGGAAGTTTCGACGGAGTTTAGACCATTTTAAAAGTTTTCGGGGGTATTATAGTCATTTTTTGGGCGATTTGGTCATTTTCTAGAGTTCGAGATATTTTGGGCATTTGTGGAGCATTTTATTCATTTTAGCAGTTTTAAGGGATTCATTTTAGATGTTTTGCGGCATTTTTTTTGTTTTATATTTTGGTAATTTTCATGAGTAAAATAATTTTTTTTGGACAAAAACATGCCCTTGAAATCACTATAATGGCCATTATACTCCCAAAATCATCAAAATACCCTCAAAACCACAAAATGTCCAAAAAAAAACCCCCCAAACCTCTTAATTCACCAAAATAGCCTAAAAATCTCCAAAACGGCTAAAATAACCCCAAAACATAAAAAATGACCAAAATTTCTCTACAATGGCTAGAATGAGCAGTCAAATCCTAATACCTCGTGAATGACCAAAATGCCCTAAACATCTAAAACAATTAAAAAATACCCCCCGACATTGCTGAAATGAGCAAAATTTCCTAAAATCCTCTAAAATGAGCAAAACAACTTTAAACAGACCAAAATACCGTCAAAATCTAAAAAAATCGAATGTATTTTGGCTTAGTTTGTGGGTATTTTTGTCATTTTTAGAGGTTTGAAAGGCATTTTGCTTATTTTTAAGGTTTCGAATGTGTTTTGGTCATTTAAAACGTTGTGGGGGTATTGTGGTTGTTTTAGGAGAGTTTTGGTAATTTTATAGGGTTATGGGTATTCTGGACATTCGTGGAACATTTTAGTTATTTTTGCAGCTCTTAGGGTCATTTTAGATGCTTTGGAGTATTTTGAGGTTTTCTGATGTTTCGAAAATTCTTGCAAATAAAATATTTTATTTTTTATAAAACCAATATCCTAGAAATCACTAAAA
Source organism: Castanopsis chinensis (assembly GCA_032878915.1). Taxonomy (NCBI): domain Eukaryota; kingdom Viridiplantae; phylum Streptophyta; class Magnoliopsida; order Fagales; family Fagaceae; genus Castanopsis; species Castanopsis chinensis. Next base: position 3,339,427 of record JAVQMG010000075.1, on the reverse strand, counting down.
CAGCAAATATACACACAAAATCACCAAAACACCCCTAAAACCACAAAATGTCCAAAAACAAATCCCTCAAAACCTCTTAACTGACCAAATTAGTGTCATAATCTCTAAAACGACTATTTAATAACCCCAAAATATCTAAAATCACCAAAATACCCATGAACCGGGTAGAATAAGTAGTCAAGTCTTGATACATCGTAAATGACCAAAGTGCGTCAAACATCTAAAATGATTAAAAAATACACGTCGACATTGTTAAAATGTGCAAAATCCCCTAAATTCCTCTAAACAGTGTAAACAACTTGAAACCGACCAAAGTACCCCAAAAATCCAAAATATTTAGGGTATTTTGGCTTACTTTAGGGTTATTTTGATCATTTTCAGAAATTTCGATGGTATTTCACTTATTTTGGAGGTTTTGACAGAGTTTTGGTCATTTTTGAAGTTTTTGGGGGGTATTGTGGTCGTTTGGGGGTGTTTTAGTCATTTTCCGGGGTTTTGAGATATTTTGGGCATTCGTGGAACATTTTATTCGTTTTGGCAGATTTTAGGAGGCCATTTTAGATATTTTGCTGTATTTATAGGTTCTTTGATATTTTGGTAATTCTCATGGGTAAAATAATTTTTTTTTTCTAACAAAAACATACCCTTGAAATCGCTATAATGGCCATTATACTCCCAAAATCACCAAAATACCCTCAGAACCACAAAATGTCCAAAAAAAAAAATCCCCCCTAACCTCTTAATTGATCAAAATAGCCTAAAAATCTCTAAAACAACTAAAATAACCCAAAAACATAAAAAATGACCAAAATACCCCTAAAACGGCTAGAATGAGCAGTCAAATTTTGACACGTCGTAAATCACCTAAGTGCGCCAAATATCTAAAATGATTAAAAAATACACATCGACACTGTTAATATGTGCAAAATCCCCTAAAATACTCTAGACAGTGCAAAACAACTTGAAACCGACCAAAGTACCCCAAACATCTGAAAAATTGAGGGTATTTTGGCTTCGTTTTGGGTTATTTTGATCATTTTCAGAGGTTTTGATGGTATTTTTCTTATTTTGGAGGTTTTGACGGAATTTTGGTCATTTAAAAAGTTTTTTGGGGCATTGTGGTCATTTTCTACAGTTTCGAGATATTTTGGGCATTCGTGGAGCATTTTATTCATTTTTGCAGTTATAAAGGGGTCATTTTAGATATTTTGCTGTATTTATAGGTTTTTTGATATTTTGGTAACTCTCACGGATATAATAATATCTTTTTTGACAAAAACATACTCTTGAAATCACCAAAATAGCCATTACACTCTCAAAATCACAAAAGTACCCTTAAAACCGCAAAATGTCCAAAACAAAACCCCTCAAATCTGTTAATTGACCAAAATAGCCTGAAGATTTCTAAAACGACTAAAATAACCCCAAAATATAAAAAATGACCGAAATACCCCTAAAACGGCTAGAATAAGCAGTTAAATCTCAATACCTCATGAATGAACAAAATGCCCCAAACATCTAAAAGGATTAAAAAATACCTTTCGACATTGCTGAAATGAGTAAAATGCCCAAAAATCCTCTCAAATGAGCAAAACAACTTGAACCGGTCCAAAATACCATTGAATTCTAAAAAATAGAATGTATTTTGGCTTTGTTTGGGGGTATTTTGTTCATTTTTAGAGGTTTCGAAGGTATTTTGCATATTTTTATGGTTTTGAATGTGGTCTGGTCATTTTTATAAAATCCTCTAGACTGTGCAAACCAACTTGAAACCGATCAAAGTACCCCAAAAATTTGAAAAATTGAGGGTATTTTGGCTTAGTTTAGCGTTATTTTGATCATTTTCAGAGGTTCCAATGGTATTTTGCTTAGTTTGGAGATTTCAATGGTGTTTTGGTTATTTTAAAAGTTTTCGAGAGAATTGTGGTCGTTTTGGGGGCGTTTTGTCAATTTCAAGGGCTTTGGGATATTTTCGCGCATTCGTAGTGCAATTTATTCATTTTGGCAGTTTTAAAGGGGTCACTTTAGATGTTTTGCTGTATTTATAGGTTTTTTGATATTTTGGTAATTCATACGGGTAAAATAATTTCTTTTTTGACAAAAACATAACCCTGAAATCACTATAATGGCCATTATAATCCGAAAATCACCAAAATACCCTCTAAACCGCCAAATGTCCGAAAAAAGCAATGCAAACCTCTTAATTGACCAAAATATACTAAAAATCTCTAAATCGGCTAAAATAATCCCAAAACATCAAAAAAGACCAAAATACCCATAAAATGGCAAGAATGAGCAGTCAAATCTCAATACCTCATGAATGACCAAAATGCCCAAAACATCTAAAAAGACTAAAAAAATATCCCTCGACATTGCTGAAATGAGCAAAACATCCTAAAATCTTTTAAAATGAGCAAAACAATTTGAACCGGACTAGAATACCACTGAAATCTTAAAAATCGAATGTATTTTTGCTTAGTTTGAGGGTATTTTAGTCATTTTCAGAAGTTTCGAAGGGATTTTGCTTATTTTTAAGGTTTCAAAGGTGTTTTGGTTATTTTAAAAGTTTTAAGCAGTATTATGGTTGTTTTGTGCGCGTTTTGGTTATTTTTATAGGGTTTTGGGTATTCTTGACATTCGTGGTGCATTTTTGTTATTTTTTGCAGTTTCCAAGGGTTATTTTAGACGTTTTGGTGTATTTAAAGGTTTTCTGATGTTTTGAAAATTCACACAAGTGAGACAATTTTTTTTGTTAAAAACAATATCCTTACTAGAATCGCAAATATACACACAAAATCACCAAAATACCCCTAAAACAACAAATTTTCCAAAAAAATCCTGGGAAACCTCTTAACTGAACAAAATAGAGTCAATCTCTAAAATGACTATTTAATAATCCCAAAACTTTTAAAATCGCCAAAATACCCCTGAACCGGTTAGAATAAGTAGTCAAGTCTCGATACATGGTAAATGATCAAAGTGCACCAAACACCTAAAATGATTAAAAAATACGCATCGACACTGTTAAAATATACAAAATCCCCTAAAATCATTTAGACTGGGCAAAACAGCTTGAAACCGACCAAAGTACCCCAAAATTTTGAAAAATTGATGGTATTTTGGCTTCGTTTAGGGTATTTTGAACATTTTCAGAGGTCTCGATGGTATTTTGCTTATTTTGGAGGTTTTGACGGAGTTTTGGTCATTTTAAAAGTTTTCGGGGGTATCGTGGTTATTTTGCGGACGGTTTGGTCATTTTGTAGGATTTTGAGATATTTTGGGCATTCGTGGAGCATTTTACTCATATTGGCTATTTTAAGGGATTCATTTTAGATGTTTTGCTGTATTTATAGGTCTTTTTGATATTTTGGTAATTTTCACGGGTAAAATAATATTTTTTTTGACAAAAATATACCCTTGAAATCACTATAATGGCCATTATTCTTCCGAAATCACCAAAATATCCTCAAAACTGCAAAATGACAAAAAAAAACTGATATGAACTCCACCAACAATTGTGATGAAACCCGTTAACATTAATGGTTTGGAACCCCAAGATCGTGTAGACAAGATTTGTTGAGCCTTGACCTATCACCTAGCCAGATGAAAGACCAAGACTACGATGGATTGAAATACCACACCAAGAATTCCTAAGAAACTCTCAAGAATCAAGGTTATAAGTTTGGTTGTTTGAACGCCACAAGATTAACTTGATAAGTTCAAGAGTTCTTTTAAGAACCAAAAGGAACACAAGACCTCACTAGGAGAATAATTTTCTGAAAACCAAAAATTGAATTTAAAATTCATACTACCCATCTATGTACCTGGAACAACACTTGAAGAATAGGCAAAGTCATAATTACTACATTAGAAAAGCACAAAAATTAACCTAAACAAGTTCCCACGTTTTTTTGGATTCCTAGAATTATAAAGGCAGACAAACATAGCTAAATGACTAGATTTATTGTATTATAACACCCTTTTTTGGTTCCACCATGCTGGGCATTACTTTGATGACATGGACTCAGCCTTGATTGTTATTTGAGCTCATCTTGGTCTTTTCAGAATCAGCCCAACTCTCTTGGACTAGCCCATTTAGTACTTCCTTGAAACGTTTAGCTCTAAGTCTTGTAATTGGGCCACTAGGAAGTGACAAAGGGTCATGTGCAAATTCAACTCCATTTTCACGTGTATGATCAGCATGACCAACTCCTTGATTTGCATCAAAAACCCCCCAAACCTCTTAATTGACCAAAAAAGCCTAAAAATCTCTAAAACGACTAAAATAACCCCAAAACATCACAAATGACCAAAATTCCCCTAGAACGGCTAGAATGAGTAGTTCGATCTCAATACCTCATGAATGACCAAAAAGCCACAAATATCTAAAAGGATTAAAAAATACTCTTCGACATTGCTGAAATGAGCAAAATGCCCTAAAATCCTCTCAAATAAGCAAAATACCCTTGTGGTTGATTTGGGGGCGCTTTTGTAACTTTATAGGGTTATGGGTATTCTGGACATTCGTGGAGCATTTTAGTTATTTTTGCAGTTCTTAGGAGTCATTTTAGATGTTTTGGTGTATTTAAAGGTTTTCTTATGTTTTGAAAATTCTCACTGGTAAAATAATTATTTTTTTGACAAAAACAAACCCTTGAAATCACTATAATGGCCATTGTAATCCCAAAATTACCAAAATACCCTCAAAACCACAAAATGTCCAAAAAAAAACCCCTCAAAACTCTTAATTGACCAAAATATCCTAAAAATCTCTAAAACGACTAAACTAATCCTAAAACATCAAAAAAGACCAAAATACCTATAAAATGGCAAGAATGAGCAGTCAAATCTCAATACCTCATGAATGACCAAAATGTCCAAAACATCTAAAAAGATTAAAAAATATCCCTCGACATTGCTGAAATGAGCAAAACGCCCTAAAATCATTTAAAATGAGCAAAACAACTTGAACCAGACCAGAATACCGCTGAAATCTTAAAAATTGAATGTATTTTTGCTTAGTTTGAGGGTATTTTTGTCACTTTTAGAGGTTTCGAAGGGATTTTGCTTATTTTTAAGGTTTTGAAGGTGTTTTGGTCATTTTAAACGTTTTAAGCAGTACTATGGTTGTTTTGGGCGCGTTTTGGTTATTTTATAGGGTTTTGGGTATTCTTGACATTCGTGGTGCATTTTTTGTTATTTTTTGCAGTTATAGGGGTTATTTTAGATGTTTTGGTGTATTTAAAGGTTTTCCGATGTTTTGAAAATTCACACAAGTCAAATAATTTTTTTTGATAAAAACAATATCCTCACTAGAACAGCAAATACACACACAAAATCTCCAAAACATCCCAAAAACCACAAAATTTCCAAAAAAAATCCCTCGAAACCTATTAACTGACCAAAATAGTGTCATAATCTCAAAAACGACTAGTCAATAACCCCGAAATTTCTAAAATCACCAAAATACCCCTGAACCGATTAGAATAACCAGTCAAGTCTCCATACCTCGTAAATGACAAAAGTTTGCCAAACATCTAAAATGATTAAAAAATACACATTGACACTGTTAAAATGTGCAAAATCCCTTAAAATCTGCTAGACTGTGCAAAACAACTTGAAACGGCCAAAGTACCACAAAAATCTAAAAAATTGAGGGTATTTTGGCATAGTTTAGGATTATTTTGATAATTTTAAGAGCTTTCGATGGTATTTTGCTTATTTTAAAGGTTTCAACGATGTTTTGGCCATTTTAAAAGCTTTAGGAGTATTGTGGTCGTTTTGGGGGCATTTCGGTCATTTTTTGGGATTTTGGAATATTTTTGAGCATTAGTGGTGAATTTTATTCATTTTGGCAGTTTTATGGGAGTCGCTTTAGTTTTTTTGGTGTATTTATAAATTTTTTGAGATTTTGGTAATCCTCACGAGTAAAATAATTTTTTTTGGACAAAATTATACCCCTCATATCACTATAATGGCCATTATGCTCCAAAAATCCCAAAAATACCCTCAAAACAACAAAATGCCCAAAAAACCCCCCCTCGTTAATTGACTAAAATTGTCCTAAAGTCTCTAAAACGACTAAAGTACCCTAAAAACTTCAAAAATGACCAAAATACCCCTAAAATGACTACAATGAGCAGTCAAATGTCAATACCTTATGAATGACCAAAATGCCCCAAACATCCAAAAGGATTAAAAAAATACCCCTTGACATTGCTGAAAAGAGCAAAATGCCCTAAAATCCTATAAAATGAGCAAAAATACTTGAAGTAAACCAAAATACTGCTGAAATCTAAAAAATCAAATGTATTTTGGCCTAGTTTTGGGGTATGTTGGTCATTTTAATAGGTTTCGAAGGTACTTTGCTAATTTTTAAGGTTCCTAAGGTGTTTTGCTCATTTTAAAAGTTTTCAGGGGTATTGTGGTTGTTTTGGAGGACATTTGGTAGTTCTATAGAGTTTTGGGTATTCTGGACATTTGTGGTGCGTTTTAGTTATTCTTTGCAGTTCTTTGGGGTCATTTTAGATGTTTGGGTGTATTTAAAGGTTTTCTGATGTTTTGGAAATTCTCACAGGTAAAATAATTTTTTTTGATAAAAACAACACCCTAGAAATCACTAGAACGGCAAATATACACACAAAATTACCAAAACAACCCTAAAACCACAAAATGTCCTAAAAAAAAACCCTCGAAACCTCTTAATTGACCAAAATAGTGTCATACTCTTTAAAACGGCTATTTAATAATCCTAAAACTTCCAAAATCACCAAAATACCCCTGAACTGGTTAAAATAAAGCAGGCAAGTCTCGATACCTCGTAAATGACCAAAGTGCACCAAACATTTAAAACGATTAAAAAATACACATCGACACTATTAAAATGTGCAAAATATCCTAAAATCCTCTAGAATGCGCAAAACAACTTGAAACCGAACAAAGTATCCCAAAATTTTCAAAAATTGAGGGTATTTTGGCTTCGATTAGGGTTATATTGATCATTTTCAGAGGTTTCGAAGGTATTTTGCTTATTTTGGAGGTTTCGACGGAGTTTTGGTCATTTTAAAAGTTTTCGGGGGTATCGTGGTTGTTTTGGGGATGTTTTGGTCATTTTGTAGGGTTTTGAGATATATTTAGGGCATTCGTGGAGCATTTTACTCATTTTCGCTTTTTAAGGGATTCATTTTAGATGTTTTGCTGTATTTATAGGTTTTTTGATATTTTAATAATTTTCACGAGTAAAATAAAATTTTTTTGACAAAAACATACCCTTGAAATCACTATAATGGCCATTAAAATAAGTAGTTAAGTCTTGATACCTCGTAAATGACCAAAGTGCGATAAACATCTAAAATGATTAAAACATACACATCGACACTGTTAAAATGTGCAAAATCCCCTAAAATACTCTAGACTGCACAAAACAACTTGAAATCGACCAAAGTACCCCAAAATTTTGAAAATTTGAGGGTATTTTGGCTTCGATTAGGGTTATATTGATCATTTTCAGAGGTTTCGAAGGTATTTTGCTTATTTTGGAGATTTCGAAGGAGTTTTGGTCATTTTAAAAGTTTTCGGGGGTATCGTGGTAGTTTTGGGGATGTTTTGGTCATTTTGTAGGGTTTTGAGATATTTAGGGTATTCGTGGAGCATTTTACTCATTTTGGCTTTTTAAGGGATTCATTTTAGATGTTTTGTTGTATTTATAGGTTTTTTCATATTTTGGTAATTTTCACGAGTAAAAGAAATTTTTTTTGACAAAAACATACCCTTGAAATCACTATAATGGCCATTAAAATAAGTAGTCAAGTCTTGATACCTCGTAAATGACCAAAGTGCGATAAACATCTAAAATGATTAAAACATACACATCGACACTGTTAAAATGTGCAAAATCCCCTAAAATACTCTAGACTGCGCAAAACAACTTGAAACCGACCAAAGTACCCCAAAATTTTGAAAATTTGAGGGTATTTTGGCTTTGTTTAGGTTTATTTTGATCATTTTTAGAGGTTTTGATGGTATTTTTCTTATTTTGGTGGTTTTGACGGAGTTTTGGTCACTTTAAAAGTTTTCGGGGGTATCGTGGTTGTTTTCGGGACGTTTTGGTCATTTTCTAGGGTTTTGAGATATTTAGGGCATTTGTGGAGCATTTTACTCATTTTGGCTAATTTAAGGGATCCATTTTAGATGTTTTGTTGTATTTATAGGTTTTTTGAAATTTTGGTAATTTTCACGGTTGTAAGTTTGGTTGTTTGAACGCCACTAGGTTAACTTGATAAGTTCAAGAGTTCTTAAAAGAACAAAGAGGAACACAAGACCTCACCATGAGAATAATTTTTTAAAAACCAAAAACCGAATTTAAAATTCGTACTACCCATCTATATACTTGGAACAACCTTCCAAGAATAGACAAAGTCATAATTACAGCTTTAAAAACAGCACAAAAATAAACCTAAACAAGTTCCCACGTTTTTTTGGATTCTTGGACTTATAAAGGCAGTCTAACATGGCTAAATGACTAGATTTAATGTATCTTAACACCCTTTAATGGTCAGACCATGCTGGGTATTATTTTGATGACATGGACTAAGCCTTGATTATTATTTGAGCCCATCTTGGTCTTTTTAGAATCAGCCCAACTCTCTCGGACTAGCCCATTTAGTGCTTCCTTGAAACGTTTAGCTCCAAGTCTTGTAATTGGGCCACTAGGAAGTGACAAAGGGTCATGTGCAAATTCAATTTCATTTCCACGTGTATGATCAGCATGACCAGCTCCTTGATTTGCATCAAAAACCCCCCAAACCTCTTAATTGACCAAAAAAACCAAAAAATCTCTAAAACGACTAAAATAACCCCAAAACATCACAAATGACCAAAATTCCCCTAAAACGTCTAGAATAAGCAGTCAGATCTCAATATCTCATGAATGACCAAAAAGCCACAAATATCTAAAAAGATTAAAAAATACCCCTCGGCATTGCTGAAATGAGCAAAATGCCCTAAAATCCTCTCAAATAAGCAATACAACATGAAACATATTAAAATACCGCTGAAATCTAAAAAATCGAATGTGTTTTGACCGAGTTTGGGGGTATCTTTTTCATTTTAAGAGATTTTGAATGTATTTTGCCTATTTTAAAGGTTCCAAAGGTGTTTTGATCAATTTGAAAGTTTTCAGGGGCATTGTGATTTTTTTGGAGGGCATTTGGTAATTTTATAGAGTTTTGAGTATTCTGGACATTTGTGGTGCGTTTTGTTATTTTTGCAGTTCTTAGGGGCCATTTTAGATGTTTCGGTGTATTTAAAGGTTTTCTGATGTTTTGAAAATTCTCACAAGTAAAATAATTTTTTTTTGATAAAAATAACACCCTAGAAATCACTAGAACGGCAAATATACTCACAAAATCACCAAAATAACCCTAAA